>VBSM01003199.1:9357915-9369644 GCA_008086735.1 Cheirogaleus medius | reverse complement strand
GAGTGTGATGCACACCGTCTGGGGGATGGACACACTTGAAGCTCTGACTCGAGGTGGGAGGGGAGACAAGGGCAATTTATGTAACCTTAATGTTTGTACCCTCATAATATGCTGAAATAAAAAAAAGAAAAGGGGAAAAAATTTAAAATATTAAAGGTTTAAATATATTTCTCACTGCAGGAAATCTTAAGTTTCTGATTTCAGAACAAAACTATGAATCTCTGAGAAGAGCATATGCTAGCAGATCTTTCAAAATATATTTCACCACTGAACTTTTTCTTTTCTTTATACATTACCATGCCAATAATTTGACCTTCACTCAGGGCCTACTACTCTGTGCTTTGATCTCCTGCCTTCCTTCTTGTTTCTTGAATATTTCAGGCATGATTCTGTCTCAGAATCTTTTGTACTATTTCTTCTTGTAGGAGAGTAATTTCATAACTTCTTATAACACTCATTCAAATATCAGCTTGTGAATATGGCCTACCCTGACTTAACGAACTAAAATTATTCCACATTTTGTCATCCCAGCACCCATGGCATTCTTTACCTTAACCTACATTTTTATTTCTTTCTTGTCTCATTTGTGGTCATATATTACATATTATAATTCCAGAGTACTATATCTTTGTGTTGTTCACTGACGTTTATTATAGTATCTAATACAGAGTAGGTATGCAGTTGGATTTCAAGCTCATATACTGAATAATACAAATTGGTTGCTCTTATTAAAAGGACTTCAAAAAATATGAATGCAAATAATAAAGGTTGATTCTGAGAATAGATGAGGAGACATAAATACTATCTATCATTTTTCTCAGGCTTAGCAAACCTCCCATCACGGAAACAACAGTCATCAATGATACAAACAAACCACTATATTTTAAAAAGAAATGCCAATAGAGCACAGAAACTCCAATTTCCCAGACAGTTGATGTGTATGTGCTGATTGACAGACTTAGTGACATGTAAACCACAGCAAAAGTCTTCAAAGTCATCCTTTGTCAACATATGTAGGTATTTTATTTGAGATGAAGAGCATGATTTAGTGCAAAAGATTTTTCATTTTCATTCCTATTTGAAACCACCTTTTTTTCCCACACTACCTGTCCATGGACAGACTTACTCAATAATTTATTTTAGTCTGCTTTGATCAGTCCTTCAGCATTTTGTATGTCCTAGAAGTTAATGGTCTCTAAATGTCTAGAATAAGAATGGGCCTTTTCTATTATTGTACCCTGAGTCCTTATTTTATAAAACATACTAAAAAAAAAAGGTTTAGACGTTTTTCTACATTTTCATATGGGATTCTCTCTGAATCCTTTTTCTTTAGTTCACATACGTGAGAAAAATGTTTTTATCCTCTGACAATGTGCCCTTCATAACAGAGTTAAGTCCTTTGCTTTTTTAGGGAAAATACTTTAAATTTTCTATTTAACATGGCAATATCCTCTTTTACACATATGAAAATAAAATGTAGTGTACATGAACTACTTGGTCTTTGTGACCTCTTAATGTGATATGGTTACATATTAGTGGGATATCTCACTTACTGATAATTATCAGTTCAGAATAATAGACAAATGTCATGTTTCTCAATCTAGAGTATTGTCCCTAAAGATAGTCTCCTCACTAAGGTTGATGCAGCTTCTGTCTTGCTGAAAGTTCGATGTACCAGCAGCCCTCATTATTTCACACAATGGAATCCAGGCAATTCCCTTGAAGGGCCAGTGCTCTTTTACTTATCAAGATTGACATCTACTCTTCCTCTGGATGTGTCTACTCTGTTTGTAGTGTGTCTGTTTATACAACCATATGAAGGCTTATAGGATGTGCACTATAGCAACATGCATTTTAAATGAATTATCCCCCAACTAAGAAACTATTTTCTGTCAAAGGAGGTACAATTATGAGTATCTGGCAATGGGGATCACTTTCCTCCTCATATACTGTATCCCTGAAAGTAGCTAAACTAATAGAATGCTGAAATATTCAATTAAAAAATGAAGCCTTCGCTTGCTGCCTCCCCTAAAACTTGGGGTGCTTTTCTCTTAGATGTAATATTTTTACTGTACCAACAATCTGTGGAGATTTCTCCAAAAAGTAAGAGTACATGGGTCAGACAAGCAAAAGGTAGAAAACTCATAGCATCCTTCAGTTCTTGCAGAATTTTTGCACCCTGTACTGGTAATTTAGGCTATACCAATTTTGAAGTACTTGTTCCTAGAGGAGGGCCTCTTTTACAAAAGTACACAGTATGTATAAGTTCCACTGAACCTGAAGATTTGACTGCCATGTAGCCATTTGAGCTATATGACATGCTGGTGGACTAACAGTCAAGGAAATGAGTTAAGACACTGCAGGAATAATTGACTTTACATAAGCTAAAGAACTAAAATTGCTACCAAATAGAATCAATATATAGTACATATGGAACCCAAGGAAGTAATCTCTTTGATATTTCCATGCCTAGTGATATGATAGACAGACAAGCACAGCAACCACAGACTGAAAAAGGTATAGAAATGATCCCAATCCCTTGGGGATAGGGTCTGGGGTGTTCCATCAGGCAAGGAACCTAGATTTGTTGAAATGCTGACTGAGTGTAAGTAAGGAAAATCTAGACCGGATGGTGGTGAAGGAAAATGATGAAAACGCATTATTGACTTGGACCTATTGTAACAGAAGGAACTGTAGCTTGTTCTATCTCTCCTGTATTAAGACTCTTGTAGATTTTGTGGTTGACACCACTATGAAGGTTCCGTGATGGATAGGGCTTTATGTAGGACAGAAGGGGATCTGAATGCTGCAACAGACACTCTACAAAATAGGATTCCCGTTGTGTCCTATACCCTCTTGCTGCACAGTGTTGCAGTTACAATTAAATACACATTGGTATCACTAGAAAATGTGTCACCTCAGTAACATGTCCTCTCTCTGCTCAGGACATGTCTGATGAGGCCAAGTAGATATCTGTCCATCCAATTTGATTCATGTGGAAACATGGAAGTATATGCATGGTAAAATATTACATAGAGCTGTCTTCAAAAACTTGAAAACAAGAAATGTTGGAAATATCCCAGGAGTAAACAATTCTAAGGTTTCTTCCACACAACTGAATCAAGTCCCAACTGTGCAGAGCAAGAACCAGCTTGCTAATGTAATCATTGATTATCTGACCTCTTTTCCATATCAAGTTACCCAGTTCCCTATTTCTGTTCCTTGGGATCCCTTAAAAATTAAACCACTTGCATGTAAGACATTATGCCAGATTCTGATAATAGAGTAACAAATCTGGTGAATCTATTCCAATCGGCCAAATATAATATCTTTCTCAGACAGCAATGTAGTTTAGAAATCTTCTCAAGAAGATACTAAGTTTAAGTAAAAGAATAATGTATCATGACCTAGGTATATCTGAGATTATAAATCATTTAAATATCTGAAAATATCAATCAATAAATAAATTAATTAATTTTTAGTCACTTGTAAAATTAACTTACTCCACCTCAAATTAAAATCAGATTTCAAAAATTATTGGCATCCACACTTCAAAGTATTGACTTATACATTCTTGTAATTCTTTATTTAAAAAGGTGATTTTATTACGTTTGAGCATGTTATCTAAGCTTTGATTATATGAAAGTATCTCTATTATCAACCACGGCCTACAGAAAATAGCCATCACCAGTATTTCTCAAAGGTGCCAGAAACTCCTCATCAATGAATCCCTTATTGTCTTAAGATAATAAATGTCCTCTACTCGCTCCCAGAAAGCAATCAGGTGATGGTTTCTCTAGTTTGTAAATCTATTTTAGCAGCCCTCTCCTTATGCCTTTGAATCCATTTCTCAATACTCTATGAAGTAATTTCTGGCACAACAACCTACTTTACTGATTTCAAACAACAAAATGTCATCCTAGTAGCATGACACATCCAATGTTAGATATCCTTGAAGAATGTTAAGTCAAAGCATCATGGAGTTTTTTCAATCAATAAAACCTTCATATTTATTGTTTCCTCTCTTAATATCCTCAAGGTCTACTTTCACATGTTTCGTTAGATCCTGCCATTGTACCTGCACCATGACTCAAAATACTTTGGGTATATACAAATACTTTTTCAGGTGCATGGATTCAGTTGGAATATGTTAAGATTTAACCTACTCTCTGTAGTAAAAAAGAAGAGAGAAGATGGCCATTGATAGATGAGCACCATCTTTGGAAAATCATGTCTCAAGTTATATCTTGACATAATCGTTCAGTGAAGGATAGTTCTTTTCCTATATCAACTAGGTCAGAAGTTCCAATATATCCAGGAATTTGAGATTCTCAGATATATAAATCCACATGATTCAAATCCCATGAATAAATTTCATACCTTTATTTTTTGTTTTCCTAAATTTGGAATAGGATGCCTATGAAGGATGTACATTAGGAAATATAATTTTTTAAATATATAAAAAATAATACATCATGGGCTAGGTTTATCCCAATATTATATGATAGATCCAATATTCAAAAAATAAAAAGCAATTGAAAGTTTAAGTTAATTAAATTTTTATGTGGAATAGAAAGCAATAGATTTCAATTTGATAATCCTGGTGTAAGGCCTAAAATTAAGACCCACCATTATGTGCTACCTTGATCTCTGGTAACACTGTGAAGGGTGTTGTCAGATGGCCTAACCACAACATCCCTCCCCACTTTGCTCCCTTGGAAAAGGTCCCACAGCCAAACAATATTCCTTATCAAGGGAACCAGACACAACTCCTGCTTACCCCTGCAGAGCAGGTTTCAGTTCCCCACCAACCCACAGAACATTTAAAACAAGCCAATCACCTTCTCCCAGTGGAGTCAAAAGACAACTACCCTCCTGATACTTCTGAGTCTGCCTCTGGATGTTTATTCTGTTGCCAAGTAAAATCTCCATGTGAAACTGTGTGTCATGTTGTCTTTCTCTGTGCTGTGAATATATGTGACTAATAAACTTTTTTCAGTCTCCCTGGTCCATCATTGAGTGTCATATGTTTGGCCATGCCCTTAACTCTCAAGTTGTAATGCCTCCCTCTGCAATGGGATGAATAGGAAGTGGTAAAATCAACAACAGATCTAAATGAAAGTGAAAAAAAATCAATCTTTTATAGCAAGGCAAATAATACTTCATGATCTTAGAATAGGCACATATTATCTTAAATCTTTCATTAAAATGTACTACCCCTAAGGAGAAAAAAAAATCACTCCTTGTACCTTAAAAATTAGAATATTTTTTCAGCAAAAGATACAATTCAGAGAATGAACATATAGCCAAGGATTTGGAGAAAAAATTGATACATACAGCTAACAAAAGATTTATATCTAGTTTAAAAGAACTCCTAAAATCAATAATAATAAAAAAAGATAAATGCAAGATTACAGGCAAGATGGCGGATGAGAAAAACTGCCAGCCAGAGTGTCTCTGCAAGAAACATAGATTTAAATGAAAGTGAAAAAAACGACGGGCAGACAAACATAGATCAGATGAGGGTCTGAAGGAAGGGTGCTTGAAACTACAGGAGACTCCGTGGAAAGAAGTTGTGGAGCAGAACTGGAGGGAGAAATGCATTGACAGGGTCTAAACACCGAGAGGCTTGGAGACCAGTGACAAGGATAAGTGGAGTAGTTAAATTTCCCCTCCCTTGCATCTCAGACTGCTGGTGGGTTCCTGAGCTGCTAGAGAGACCTGTCAACACCAGCCCCGAGATGGCTGCTGCCAGTGAGCCATGAACCCCTACGAACAGGTCACTGGGCTCTCAGCTCCCTCAGGGCACACCCACCCCAAAGACCCCAGCCAATCAGCAGGCACCATATTGCTTCATCCTCCCCTTTCCCTCCCCTACCTGCACCTGCCGAGAGAGATAAGTTAGCCACCACCCAGAGGCAGGTGCAGGGAATGGTGCCTTACCTTTTGGAGCCCTGCAGTGGACTGTGGGGTACTCATACTGTGAGCTCCCTACCTGCAGCCCTCCCAGATGCTGTTTGCCTGCTGATTCCAGCAGAGTAGGGCAAATCCCAAGGTGGAGAGACATTGATACAGCTTGGACACCCCATAGGTGACTTGAGACCAGCACTCTTCTCCCTGGCAGGGTTAGGAAATGATTTCTGGGCCTGGAGACAGTCCTGCAGGCCAGATCTCATACACCCATGTCTCGATTGCATTGTCTGGGTGCACAGAAGGGATATTTGTGAACTACTCCATTGATGTGTGTCTGCCTTTAGGGGCAGATCAGAGTGGGTCCTAGCTGCAGCATGCTTGATGAGCAACCCTCCTCCCTCAGGAGGGTGATAATCCAAGTTTAGGCTGTGATCCTGGGCAGGAAACCTCCTGGCTTGCATTGCAGTTAGGGGAGATCCACTGGCTTGAAGTCCTGCCTGCTGGCAGAGACCTGAGAGAAACTGCAGAATAGAGGAGGATGGAAAGGAGGTAGGCCTTCTCCAGACTGCAGGTCTCAGACAGCTCCACTCAACACACAGACTTTTTGGCTGAGTGAGGCCATTTCAGCCCCTCTCTGGCAGCTTTGCCAAGAAGCAGAGAACAGATCTTTGATTCCTGCTAACAGCATTTGTGGAGCTTGAGTGCAGACTCACCCAACCCAGCCCTACTCAGCCTCACTCCCCCACCTACCCCTGCTGAAGTGGAGAATAAGGACACACCTGAAAGTCCCAGAGCCCCACCCACCACCTGAGGCACTAGAGGAATGAGAACTCGTTACAGGACCCAAGAACAACACTGCAGATCATTCTTTCCAGAAAGTGCCACCTATTGGCAGGGAGGTCAATTTGCATAACTTTTTACTGCATTTAATGACCCATTATACAGGGTGTGGGCAAATCTGACCCACAAATACAACCTACTGGCTCAGACACTAAGCTGCATGTGTCATTATCTAAATGAAAATCTAAAGGTAAGAAGCAACAGCTGCTCCAGATGGGAAGGAATCAGTGAAATAACTTTAGAAGTATGAAGAATCAAACTGAAAGCATGCCACCAAAGGAGAACACCAGCTCTCTAGCAATGGATGTCAACAAAATTCAGAACACTAAAATGACATAAGAAGAATTTTGAACATGGGTTTTAAGAAAACTCAATAATATACAAGAGCAAATGGACACTCAATAGAAAGAAACCACAAAAACAAAAACAAAAAAAACCTACAGGACTTGGAAGAAAAATTCACTAAAGAAATTGAAACATTAAAGAAAAATCAGACAGAATTTCTGGAAATGAAGAATTTATTCAAGTAATTACAAAACACAGGGGAAAGCCTCAAGAACAGGGTAGAGCAAACAGAAGAAAGAATCTCAGGGATAGAAGACAACACCTTTTAATTAAACAAGTCATTCACAGAGGCAGAGCAGAGAAATAAGAAAAAAGCCTACAAGAAATGTGGCACTGTGTGAAGAGGCCGAACATGAAAATCATAGACATCCATGAGGGTGCCTATGAAGAAGAAAATACACAAGGGTTAGATAACCTATTTGAGGATATAATGGAGGAAAATTTGCCTGTCCTTGCTAAAAAACTGGATATCAAGGTACAAGAAGCTGAAAGGACTCTTGGGAGATTCATTGCAAACAAGAAGACACCATGAGATATAGTCCTCAGACTGGCCAAAACAACCATGAAAAAGGCCCTCGTATGAACTCTAAGGGGAAAGAAGCAGGTAACCTACAAAATGAAACCCATCAAACTAACAGCAGACTTCTTAACTGAGACCTTGCCAGCCAGAAGAGACTGGGGTGCCATTCTGACTCTTCTCAAACAGAACAATGCCAGGTCTAGAATGTTATACATGGCAAAACTAAGTTTCTTATATGAAGGAGAAATAAAGACATTCTCAGACAAAAAAATAAATAAATAAAAGAGTGAGGGAAATCATTAAGACAAAACCTGCACTCCAGGAAGTACTCAGAACAGTGTTACACATGGATCAACACAATAAACGCTCACCTATATAAAATCATTCAAAAGCTAAAGATCAAAGGCCAGATACCAAATAGGCTCAAGAGACAAAACAAAGCAACAAAGTTCAACTAAACAAGATGAACAGAAATCTGCCCCACTTATCAATTCTTTCAATAAATGTGAATGGCTTGAACTGCCCAATAAGGAGACATAGGCAGGACAATTGAATAAATTTACATGAGCCAAGCATCTGCTGTCTTCAGGAAACACATTTAACCCACAAGGATGCTTTCAACTCAAGGTGAAAAGATGGAAAAAATATTCCATGCAAACAGAAGCCAAAAGAAAGCTGGCATGGTAGTTCTGATTTCAGATAAGTTAGTCTTCAAATCAACAAAAGTAATGAAAGACAAAGATGGTCACTATATAATGATGAAGCACAAAATTAAACAAGAAGACATAAAATTCTAAATATTTATGTTCCTAATTCAGGTGGACCCAGATTTTTAAAGCAAATCCTATTTCATCTAAAAAAAATGATAAATAGCAACATCATAATACATGAGAACTTCTACACCCCTCAGACAGAATAGAACAGACAGATCTTCCAAATAGAAAATAAACAAAGAAAAAATGGACATCAACAGAACTCTAGAACAAATAGGCCTGACTAACATTTACAGAACATTCTACCCCAAAACCACTGAATATACATTCTTCTCATCAGCTTGTGGGACATTCTCTAAGACTGACCATATCCTAGTTCACAAAGCATGTATCAACAAATGAAAAAAAAATAGAAATTATACCATGTGTCTTCTCAGACCATAGCAAAATAAAATTAGAAATAAACTCCAACAGAAACTCTCATGTCTACACAAAGTCATGGAAACTAAACAACATTCTTCAGAATGATTATTGGGTTAAGGAGGAATTTGAAATGGAAATCAAAAGATTCTTGAACTAAATGACAAAGGAGACACAAGTAATCTGTGGGAGACAGCTAAAGCAGTCCTGAGAAGAAAATTTATATTCATAAATCCCTATGTCCAAAAGACTAAAAGATCACAAATCAAAACTGTAATGAATCATCTCAAAGAACTGGAAAAGGATGAGAAAACCAACCCCAAACTGAGCAAAAGAAAAGAAATAAAACAACATCAGAGCAGAACTAAATGAAACCAGTAACAAAAAATTATATGGACAATTAATAAAACAAAAAGTTGATTCTTTGAAAAATAAATAAAATTGATAAGCCTCTTCCTAGATTAATGAAATATAGAAAAGAGAGGGCTCTAATAAGCTCAATCAGGAGTGAAAAAGCAGAAATTACAACTCATGCCATGGAAATACAAAATATACTCTATGGATACTATAAAATCCTCTACACACATATTCTTGAAAATGGGGAGGAAATGGCCAAATTCTTAGAAACATGAAGCCAGCATAGGCTCAATCAGAAAGAAGTAGAATTCCTGAACATACCAACATCAAGTACCAAATTTGAATCAGCAATAAAAACCTTCTTAAAAAGAAAAGTCCTGGACTAGATGGTTTCACACCCGAAATTTACCAGACCAACAAAGAAGAACTGGTGTCTACCATGCAGAAATTATTCCATAACCTCAAGAACGAAGGAATCCACCCCAAAATGTTTTATGAAACCAAAATCACCCTGATACCAAGACCAGGAAAAGATGCAACATAAAAAGAAAACTACACACCAATATCCCTTATGAACATAGATATTTAAATTATCAACAAAATGCTAGCTAATTGAATTCAGGTGTTTATCATTAAAATAATCCATCATGAAGATTGAGCTTCATCCCAGAGATGCAGGGATGGTTCAACATATACAAATCTATAAGTGTGATTCACACATAAATAGAAGCAAAAACAAAGACCATATGATCCTCTCAATAGACGCAGATAAAGCAGTTGACAAAATTCAGCACCCTTTTATGATAAGAGTGCTTAACAAAATAGACATAGATGGGACTTACCTCCAAATGATAAAAGCCATATGTGACAAACCCACAGCTAACATCATACTGAATGGGAAAAATTTGAAAGCATTCCCGCCTAGAACTGGAACCAGATAAGGTTGCCCTCTATCACCTCTTGTATAAAACATAGTGCTGGAAGTCTTAGCCAGAGCATTCAGACAAGAGAAGGAAATCAAGGTCATGCAGATGAGAGCAAAAGTGGTCAAACTATTGCTCTTTGCTGATAATATGATCTTATCTAGAAAGCCCTAAAGATTCTGCCATGAGACTACTGAAATTAATAAACAAATTCAGCAAAGTCTCAGGTTACAAAATCAATGTACATAAATCGGTAGCATTCATATACACCACAATAGTCAAACCAAGAACTAAAGCAAAGTTTCAATATCCTCCACAAGAGCAACAAAGAAAATAAAATATCTAGGAATATATTTAACTGTGGAGGAGAGAGACCTCTACAGAGAAAACTACAAAACACTGAGGAAGGAAATAGCAGATGTAAAATGGTGTAAAAACATACAATGCTCAAGGGTCAACAGAATCAACATTGTTAAAATGTCTATATTACCCCAAATAGCATAGATATTGAATCTACAGATTAAATGCAATCTCTATTAAAATATCAAAATCATTTTTCAAAGATCTAGAAAAAATAATTCTATGCTTTATATGGAATGAGAGAAGACCCTTTATAGCCAAAACAACATTAAACAAAAGAACAAACTGGGTAACATCAATTTATGACACTTTATACTACAAGGCTATAGTAAGTAAAACAACATGGTACTGGCACAAGAACAAAAACATCGATGAATAAACAGAACTGAGAACCCAGATAGAAAACCCTCCTCATATGACCTTCTAAACTTTGACAATGCAGACAAAAACATACACTGGGGAAAAGAAACCTTATTGAATAAATAGTGATGGAAATATTGGATAGCCATATGTAGAAGACTGAAACAGGTTCTGCCCTTCACCTCTCACAAAAATCAACACACATTGAATAACAGACTAAAATGTAGGGCATGAAGCTAGAAGAATTCTAGAAGAAACTGTGGGAAAATCTCTTACAGACATTGACCTAAGCAAAGAATGTATGAAGACAACCCCAAAGGCAATCACAGCCACAATAAAAGTAAATAAATGGGACCTGATCAAATTAAAAAGCTATGCACTGCGAAGGAAACTATCAAGAAAGCAAACAGGCAACCTACAGAATGGGAGAAAATATTCGCATGCTACACATCTGATAAAGAGCTGATAACTAGAATCTATATAGAACTGTGGAAAATCTGCAAGAAAACATCAAACAACCCTATCAAAAAGTGAGCAAAGGACATGAACAGAAACTTTTTAAAATAAGATAAACTAATGGCAAATAAACAGGTGAAAAATGTTCAGCATCTCTAATCATCAGGGAAATGCCAATCAAAACCACAACGAGATATCACTTAACTCCAGTGTTAATGGTCTTTATCAAAAAGTGCCCAAACAAGAAATGTTGGTGTTGCTGTGGAGAGATAGGAACACTCATGCACTGCTGGTGGGACTGTACAAACTATTATAACTTCTGTGGAAAGTAATATGAAGATACCTCAAGAGCTCTAAGTAGAACTACCATTTGATCCGACAATCCCATACAGGCATCTACCCAAAAGAACAAAAGACATTCTATGAAAAAGATATCTGCACAAGAATGTTTATAGCAGCACAATTCATAATTGCAAAGATATGGAAAGAACCCAAGTGCCCATCAATACATGAGTGGATTAA
>VBSM01003199.1:9338423-9357815 GCA_008086735.1 Cheirogaleus medius | reverse complement strand
CCTCTTGTATTATCCTGGATAGAGCTGGAACCCATTCTACTAAGTGAAGTAACCAAGAATGGAAAAACATGCACCACATGTACTCACCATCAAATTGATATGGAACTGATCAACACCTTTGTGTACATATAGTAGTAACATTTATTGGATGTCAGGCAGGTTGGAGGGAGAGGAAGGGGTGGGTATATTCATATCTAATTGGTGTCGTGCACACTGTTTGGGCGATGGACATGCTTAAAGCTCTGACTCGGGTGGGGTAAAGGCAATATATGTAACCTAAGCATGTGTGCCCCCATAATATGCTAAAGTAAAAATAAATTAAAGTAAAATAAAATGATAAAATAAAATAAACAAAAAGATAAATGCAATCAAAGTCTGCAAAATTTTGAATATGTTCTTTAAAAGGAAACTCCTTCAATGACTATCGATACTATAAAAGATATTCAAAATCATTGGTTTCAAACATACTCTCATTAAAATAATAGTACACCTGAATGTTGGGAAATATGCAGATCAACTGGGACTCTCATATGCAGGTGGTGGGAATGGATATCATTTCCATCATTTTTTATGACAGTGTATTAGTATCTAAGAAAAGGGGCATTTGCATGCTAAATTTAAAAAGTACATATACTATAATTATATATATAGCTTTATTTTAACATAAATATTTTATGTTTCATTTATTATATGAATAGAGAATTTTATTAAGAAAATAATAAGGAAGGTGAAAATATATTTACTATTCATTAAGTGGAAGTGAATCACCATAAAATTCTTCATCCTTTGTAGTCTTCACATAGGGCAGGCTGAGGAGGAGAAGAGGAATTTGTCTTGTTGGCTCAGGGGGGGCAGAGGCAGAAGAAAATCTGTATAAAGATGCATGGACTTGCACAGTTCAAACCAGTTTTGTTCAAGGGTCAATTGGACATCAATATAAAAACAGATGCAAGAGTGTTCATACATCGCTATGTATAATAACTAAGCATTTGAAACCACCCAAAAGTCCATTAAATCAGAAAGTAAATAATATTTCGCATAAGCATTCAATGAAATAATACAAATAAAAAAATTATGTGCAACAACATGGATGAAACTCACAAACAAAATATTGAGGCAAACAGCCAGACATAGAAGTTTGCATATCATAATGTGTCTGCATTTATGTAAATTTAAAAACAAGACAACTTAATCTTTGTCACCATAGTAGTTATTCTACCATGTGGTATGGGGTATGTCTTGAAGGAAATTATCTGTGGATGCTGTAATTGCTGATAACATGGGTATTTGATGACGAGAAAAACAGTCTAGATGTACCTTTTTAGTTTATTTTTCTGTATATACGATATAATTTAATGAAAGTATAGTTTTTTGAGGCTATTTGAATATTGAAATTTTCAGCAAAATTTTTGAGATTCAGTAGAATAAGAACAGGCTTAAGGTCAATAGTCAAAATAGAATAAGTTAAATAATGGCTATTTTAAAGACCCTCTTGAAACCTTAATTAATATTAAATAAAATTATACCTAAAGCTATGTTTTCTATAAAATGCTAAGCCCTTTCAGAAAGAGAGAGAGAGCATGAGAGAGTTAAAGAGAGAACAGAAAGATTCTCGTTTGTGAATGAGAAAATTAAGTCTTAGGAAATTGTCCCATAAAAAATGATTGAAGACACAATTTTATCCCTTGTCCATTTCATTCTTTTCACTATTAATATGGTTTTGATTGAGAAGTTCACTTAAATTATTTATCATGAAAGGAAAGAAAACAGAAAGCTTAATTTCTGTATATTGAGTAAATTTATTCTCTCATATTTTATTCAGCTTTACATTTCAGTTTGTGTTTCATGTTCTCATTAAACACAAAAGTGCTAGCCATACTAGAATTTGTCTTTTTTTGGAAATCTTTTCTTGTATAAAAATATGTGTATACATTTGCTTAAATATGAAAATATTTCACAACTTAAATGATAAGATTAAAGAGAAAATTACATCTATATTGGGATTTTAGCAATTTATTTTAAGGGTTTCTGGCTACAATTATTTACAAGTTTGTATAAACAAATAGATATATATTTAGTTGTAAGTATTTAGACCAGAGTCGGCAGGGCTCATTAATTTAAATAGCTATTTTGTGTGTATTGGTTTATTCCTCTTAAAAACATATAGAGCTTAGAATTAATAGGCATGAAAAATGATTATCTTCTTCCCCTAGGGCTCTCTT
This sequence comes from Cheirogaleus medius, assembly GCA_008086735.1. NCBI lineage: Eukaryota > Metazoa > Chordata > Mammalia > Primates > Cheirogaleidae > Cheirogaleus > Cheirogaleus medius. The sequence goes on along the minus strand of VBSM01003199.1, from coordinate 9,355,593 downwards.
TTTTGTTACCAACAGCAATCACTTTCACAAAGTGAGAATTGGATAGAGAAATTGTGAATGCAAATAGTCCATAAGCACATTTAACTACAAGAATTGAGTAATGATTATATATTTAACACTTGTAATATTTCCCCCTTTAGCAGGGATCTATGACTGTAGATCAAATCTGTAGTGATGTGTCACTATAACCCCAAATCTCTACTTTCTCATTATCAATAGCAGTAAGAATAATGATAAACATTGTCAAAAACAATAATTAGCATATCTCCTCCAGTTGTTAGTCTATCAACTACTAAATTTTTTCTCCACTCCCTCTAATAACATGCTTCAAGCAATTCAATCACCTATTTTGTACAAATGATCCATGATCCCACTAATTTTTATGTCTTTCAAAGCTTCAAAGCCTCTATTTCCTACTGAGCCAGGCCAGATTCTATTACTCTCTTGCATATACTCTCCCCTGATCCCTCTGCTCTTCAGAATACATGATAGCGTAACTATCCTGGCTATATTTATCTCTCTGTCAACTATGCATCTGTACCAGACAACTGAATTCAGATTAGCAAAAAAAAAAAAATGCAAATATGGTGACTGCTATGGTCTGTATGTGTCCCCCAAAACCCATGTTGGGAGTTACGTGTTGAAACTTTAATCTCCAATCCAATAATATTGGGAAATGGGGATTTTTTGGTTTAGTCATCTTGAACGAATTAATGTCGCTATTAAAAAAAACAAAAAGAATGCCGGAGTGGATTCACTCTGTTCTGTTCTACTGTCATGTCAGGACACAGTGATCCTCTCCTTGGGAGGACACAGCATTTAAGGCACCATCTTGGAAGCAGAGACTGAGCCCCTCATCAGATATTCAAGCAGCTGGCACTTTGATCTTTGACTTTCCAACCTATATAACTGTAAGAAATAAGTTTCTGTTGTTTATAAAGTACCCAGTCACTGATATTCTGTTATATCAACACAAAATGGGCTAAAACACATTACCATTCTGACTTTAATTCATAATCATTAATTTCAAGATGCTGCTAACATTCTAGTTTCATTTCCTTCCATCCACTCATATTCCCACATTTACAGGTAACTCTTTCACTTCTTCTTACTCATCAAATTTCCAACATCCTCACCCTAAGCAAATTATGTTGCTTCCTATTTTATTTACTTATTTATTTTTATTTCAGGATATTATGGAGTACAAATATTTTGGTTGCATGTTATGACTTTGTCTCACCCAAGCCAGGATTAGAGGTGTGTCCTTCCCCCATATAATGCTCACTGCATCCATTAGTTGTTAGTTTACCCATCCATACCCCTCCAACCCCTAGCAAATATTACTACCATGTGAGCACCTTAGTGTTGATCAGTTAGTGCCAATTTGATGGCAAGTACATATGGTGTTCATTCTTCCATTCTTGTGATACCTCAATTCTGAGGATGGCCTCAAGCTCCATCCAGGATAATAGAGAGGTACTAGATCACCACTGTTTTTTGTAATTGAGTAGTATTCCATTGTATACATATATCATATTTTATTAATCCACTCATGGATTGAAGGGCACTTGGTTTTTTTCACATCCTTGCAATAGTGAATTGTGCTGCCATAAACATTCGAGTGTAGATGTCTTCATTATAGATTGTCTTTGTTCCTTTGGGTGGATGCCTAGTAGTGCTATTGCTGGATCAACTGGTATTTCTATTTTTAGCTCTTTGAGGTATCTCCAAATTCTTTTCCACAGAGGTTGTAATAACTTTCAGTCCCACCAGCAGTGTAAGAGTGTTCCTATCACTCCACATTCTCGTCAGCATTTGTTGTTTGGGGACTTTTTGATAAAAACCATTCTCACTAGGGTTAGGTGATATCTTATTGTGGGTTTTATTTGCATTTCCCTAATGATTAGAGAGGTTGAGCAGTTTTTATATGTTTGCTGGCCATTATTCTGTCTTCTATTGAAAAGTTTCTGTTCATGTCCTTTGCCTATTTATTGATGGGGTTGATTTTTTTCTTGTTGATTTTTTTGAGTTCTACATAGATTTTGTTATCAGCCCTTTATCAGATGTGTAGAAAGCAAATATTTTCTCCCATTCTGTAGGCTGTCTATTTTAACTGAGAAAAAAGGGCAGTCAGAAAAGAACTTCCACATACACTCATCATTATATATGCCCACCTACCTGCATCTGTAGTTGTGTGTTTTACATCCCCTCTCAGAGCTCACATAGGTACATAGGTACTCACTCTAAATTACCTCCAATTACTATGGATAAAGTGTGCATGCACCAAAATAAGCCAAACATTCTAGTTATCTATTAAATAACAACCATTATTGTCTACTGCATTGTCTACCACATTGTCTATGGCATTGTTCCCATAGTTGTTACCTCTCTCCCCCTCACCTGCACCATTAATAATTGTCTTTCAGCTAGGTCATTCCTGTCTTCCTCAAGTGCTGCAATATTCTTGTTAAAAATATTCTCTTGAGCTACATTCAATTTCAGATACTGCTCCCATTTTTAAGATAACACATAGAACAAAATTGCTCCCTAAAATTGCCTACACTTCCTATCTTCAATCCTTCTCCCATTTTTTCCTGGAAACCACTTCAGCCAAGTTATTCCTTGACTACCCAGTGTTTAGAGCCCTTGGAATGTCTCTGATGATCTTCACATTGTTAAGTCCAATGGTAAATTTCCAAATTCCATCATATTTAAGCTCTCAGCAGCACTTGGCATACTGAATAATGTATTCTATTCTATTTTATTTTTTTTGCTTTGAACACACAAAATACTCTACATTACTGGAGATTCATTCTCAGTCTTCATTTTTCTTCCTCCTTATTTCTGTGACTTCAAAATGTAGACATGCCTCAGGCATAATCTTAGAATCTCTCTTCTTATCTGTTTACACTCAATCATTTATTCATCTCATGCAATCTTGTTTTAAACACTCAATTCCCATGGATTCCAAACTTTTATCTCCAGTTAAGAACTCTACCTTGAACTCTATACCTTTTTATTCAATTGCTTATGCAGCATTATACTTGGATTTCTAATCAACTTAAATGCATATTAACCTGTTCAACCTAACTGTCTTTCCTATCCTTGTCATTTGCAATCTTAGTAAATAGTGGTCATTGCATCATTCCAGTTGCTCAGATACATTAATCATAAATTATGTTGGTTATGCCAAAATCTTAATAACAAAGAGTCTCCAAAATTTTAGTGAATTAAAATAACAGAGTTATCTTTCTCTTTAGAGCTACATCAACTTTGGAGTGGGCTGAGAACCCTTCCCCATGGTATCCTCACTACAAAGTCCAGGCTGACAGAATAACCAATGTCTGTAACATTGCCAGTTTTGGCAGGTGGATAAAGAGTAGTTGGTGAATCATACATTGGCAAAGATGCCATCAAAAAGTGTCATGTGTCTTTTCCATTCATATTTTAGTGGCTAAAGAAAACCATGTGTCTATACCCAAATGCGAAGGACATGGAATATATTTCTCTCATGCATCAACAAAAGGAAAGATATTTTATTAGTTCCAGGACAGCCAGAAATATTTGGTGAGCTATATTAATGACTATATTATCAGGCCTTAAATATGAGAGTCATCATTGACTCATAATTCAAACCACAACCACAATTGGTTTCCAGTCCTCTGGGAAAGTTCCTTGGCTGTTACTTTCAAAATATATCCTGAATCTGACCACACTGTCCCCTCCACTGCTACCACCCTAGTTAAAGCTACCACCATCTCTCATATCAATTACTATTAATACAATAGTTTCATAATTGGTCTTCCTCCTTCTGCCTTTACTTCACTATAATCTGTTTTTGTTTTAACTTTTCTAATGGTTATTGTTTATTTTAGAAAAATGATACAGATTAAAGTCAGCCAAAGGAAGAGATACATGGGTTGGTGTCTAAAAATTTTCCAAAATGTGAAGCTTCCATTCTCCTCTCCCCATGGAGTTATGATATGTTACCTTCTGAGTATTAACATGTGACAACATGCATGAATATTGCCAAGTATGGGTGCTCACATGAGCTTCGGAGTCTAGAGTTTTTTTGTTTTTTTTTCTTTCAAAGTATTACAGGATTACAAATGTTTTTAGTTACACGAATTGATTTTGTAATTCTTGTGTCAAGGTTAAAAGTGTACCCGTCTCCCAAATAGTGTTCATTGTACCAGTTAGGTAGGTTTTCACCCATCCCCACCTTCCTCTTCTTCTCTGTTTGATTTCCATTGAGTTTTACTTTCCTCTGTGCACATGTGTGCTCATCAGTTAGTTCCAATTTAATAGTGAGTACATGTGGTGTCTGTTTTTCTATCCTTTAGATACTTTACTTTAGATAATAGTCTCCAGTTCCTTCCAAATTGTTGCAAAAGGCATTAAATCATCTTTCTTCGTGGCTAAGTAGTATTCCATGGTATAGATATATCACATTTTGTTAATCCACTCATAAATTCATGGGCATTTGTGTTGATTACATATCTTTTCAATTGTTAATTGTGCTAAAATAAACATCCAAGTTAGATGTCTTTTTGATAAAATGATTTCCTTTCCTTTTGGTAAATATCCAGTAATAGGATTTCTGGATTGAATGGTAGGTCTACTTTTAGTTCTTTGAGGAATCTTCACACTGTTTTCCATGGATATTAAACTAATTTGCAGTCTTACAAACAGTAGATAAGCATTTTTTTCTCTCTGCATCCACTGTTGTTGGACGTTTTAATAAAAGCCATTCTGACTGTGGTAAGGTGATATCTCATTGTGGTTTTAAATTGCATTTTTCTGATTATTAGTGATGTTGAGCATTTTTTATATGTTTACTGGTAATTTATCTATCTTCTTTTGAGAAGCCTCTGTTCATATCATTTGCCCAATTTTTAATGGGGTTGTTTAATTTTTTCTTGCTGATTTGCTTGAGTTCTTTGTAGATTCTGGTTATTAGCCCTCTATTGGTTTTATAGTTTGCAAATATTTTCTCTCATTCTGTAGATTGTCTATTTGCTCTGTTGATTATTTCCTTGCCTGTGCAGAAGCCTTTTAATTTAATCAAGTCCCATTCATTTGTTTTTGTTGTTGCTGTGATTGCCATCCAGGTCTTCGCCATAACTTATTTCCTAGGCCAATATCTAGAAGAGTTTTCTAATATTTTCTTCTTGAATTCTTGTGATATCATGCCTTACAGTGAAGTACTTTGTCTATCTTGAATTAATTTTTGTGAGTGATGAGTGATATGGATCTTGCTTCATTCTTCTGCATGTGGCTATCCAACTTTCCTAGCACCGTTTATTGAATAGGGATTCTTTTCCCTGTAGTGTATATTGTTGCTTCAAACAATGATGTAGGCATATTTTAAAATTTGTTTGATCACCCTACTCCTCTCCTTGAACTCTTCTCATCTCATTTTGAAAGATACACTTTTACTATGGCCCACAAGATCTATAAGATGAGGATCCCTGCTACATCTCTGATTTTATTTTTACTTAAGTTCCATCTGATTCATTTTGCTCCAGTGAGTCAGTGCCTTACTGTGGTATGTAGTCACAATGTATGTCTTCTACTCAGGATCGTTGCATTCACTGTTCTCTCTACAGAGAATGATCTCCCCTAGGATATCTGCAGGGCTCCTTACCCCCCTTCCATTAGGTGTTCTTTATTCAAATGACACCTTTTCAATGAGAACCTCTTTGCACACCTTATACAAATCTTCCTGACTTGGCATTCTTTATCTTACCCTGATCTCAAACATCACCACGTGACATATATTAACTTGTTTATTTCTTGTCTCTGTCCCAAAATGCATAAACTCCATGAGGAAAAAGTATATCTTGTTCATTAATATATCCTTAGCTCTTACAGTATTTTCTATATAGCAGATATTTAAATCATAATGGTAGAACCAATAAATGAGTGGGAAAATAGCTGCATATTTATGCACCAAGGTATTTAAATTTTGTATTCCAGATATTGTGTTAGGCATATGTATACATTATAATTTAATATACTTTTTAATCTCAGTTTTCTTTTAAGTGGGAAGACTGAGAGCACAGACAACAATTACAAAAATAAATACCTCTGATAGTTTAACTTATAGGTATGAATGAGACGGGCTTAGTTCTTGCCAATGGAATTTATGCAGGAGAAATGTGGGAACCTTCTAGAAGTCTATGCTTCCTCCACATTTTCTCTTCCCCACTGCTGTCTGGATGCAGAGAATGCCAAGGGATCATCCTAAAGATTGGCTGGAGCCTGCGTGCATGAACAAATATAGAGTAGCAAGTTGTACTTTGGCCAGGAATATCGGCTTCTAACTATTTTGTGAGAAGAAAATACACTTTTTTTCCAGTTTGAGCCATAATGCATCTTGTGTATATGTCATACTGTAGTTTAGTATCAAGAATAAATCCTAACTTTCTTCTACATATTGATAGTTATTAAGGGGGCCTAGAAGAAAAAACAAATTTGAGAAGGTAGGATGGGGAATAACAAGCTCATTATTTTGACTTTTTGATTTTAAAAGCATGTGGGATACTCAAGAAGATATATCTCTGTAGTCACACCAACCTAAGGGAGTGAGCAACCAGTGAGGAGGAGGCCAAAGATGTAATCAGGAGAGATGCCAGCCTGTGAGGAACAGGTGAAGGAAGAGGAACCTGGAGAAAACTTGCCCATGATCATGTCTAATATTTTACCAGCCAGCAAAGAAAGCATTATAATCCCCACATGAGGGTTAATGGAGCAGACAATATGTCTTTTTAGACTCCAAAGACTCATTTATATTATGTACAGAGAGTTTGAGTTTCCTAAGACATCAGTATCTATCAAGCAAGTTTATGTTTCAGAAGTTCACAAATGTGCACATAAAAATTTTATTTAAGCCACAGAACATTTAATTAAACTCATATTTGTAAACTGCTAAATATTCTAATTACAGTTGATATTCAATGGAAATTAAAAAAAAACTCTGAAATATACTTGTCAGCAGACTGTGGCAAATGTTACCTTATTCTCTGAACTACAAATCTTAATTCATCTTCTTAAGTGTAACCTAAGTTCGTCATGCATTGCCTACGGTCCAATAACATAAAGCATACTTTTTTCTTATTTTATTTATTCATTGGAATCAACACTAGGTTACAATTTCACTGCCTACTGTGACCTTGTCCTTATATATTGTGGCACTACAAGTTCACATATCCTGTGATGCATTTGATGCACAAAATACATACTAAATAAATTAATACAATGATAAAAGGGAATTTATTAATTTTAGTTCTGTTTGCATTAACTAATGCTTAGCTACTATTTAGAATAGAGATGTTTTTGCCCAATTGTGGTCTCTGATTTATTCATATAGAGTATTAAATGATGACCCCAGCCTAAATATCCCTTGGTTATACATAACAGGAGAGTGTATGCATGTAATGAATAAAAACTATTCCAGGTTCTGCTCTCTTTTTTTCCCCTCTTTTTTAATTGGTATTTTACAGAAGACAAATATCCTGTAGCAATTTTCCTATACAGTTATTTCTATATGAATCTAGTTCTTTATTCTTTAAGAATACAGAACATTAGTATTTTTTGGTTTTGTTTTTACAACAATGCTATAATATAAATCCTGGATTAAACAAAGCTAAAATGAGTTATTCTTGATGGGACAACTCAATATAAAATGTTAATTTTAGGATGCTGACAGCTTAAGGAGAGGATAATCCATGCAATTGTCTTTTCATCTATTAGTCATTTTTAAATGAAATTTGAAAATGTTCTCTTTCTCCACTCTCTCCCTCTCTCTCTCTTTTCTCTCTCATTTAATTTACTCAACTCACCATTTATTGGGTGAAGACCTAGTTATAATGGGTGCCAATATGTTATATTCCAGTTTTGTTTGTTTCATTTAAAATAACACACACATTTCTACCTCTAGATTAATGAGAATAAAGAGTTATATTGTGGATTTCCAGTTTTGCTTTTAAAAACTTTATTACAGAATACTATGAAACTTTGTTACTGCTTGAACTAGCTTCTAATATCCAAGTCTAAACTTCTGCAATTTTTGTTGCTGTCCTTTATTACCACAGTTTAGTGGTAGAATAAACTATGTTAGTCAGGTGATGCTACCATGTAAGCCACCTACCCCAGCAGAAGTGCTAGCTGAGGATTAAAGGATCTTGGATCTGTGGTAGAGAAGCAGGAAATGATGACCAAGTGCAATCTGGACACCAGCTACAGCCAAGAGGTCTGTTATAGTTCTTGGGCTACCATAACTTTCTGTCACACAATGGGTGGCTTAAACAACAAAAATTTATTTTCACACAGTTCTGGAGTCCAAGTCAAGGTTAGCAGGTTTGGTTCTCCTGAGGCCTCTTTCCTTAGGTTACAGATGATCACCTTCTAGTCGTGTCCTCCCATGACCTTTTCTCTGTGTGTGTACTTCTCTGGTATCTCTTTGTGTTCAAATTTCCTCTTGTTACAAGGTTACCAATCATATTGAATTAAGGCCTCTTCCTATAGGTCTTACTTTAACTTAAAGACCTTATTTCCAAATATGGGTACATTATGAGGCGCTATGAGTTGTGAGTTCAACACATGAATTTGGGAGGATGGAAGACACAATTCTTCCCATAATAAGGTCTATAACATATTCAACTAATTTTGTCTTTTTGTAAGTTTTCCCATGACAAGGCCCCAGGCAAAATTCTGCAGAAGATGTTTCTAAAATTTATTATGCAAAAAATTGAATCCAAGTGGCACAAGACATGCATTGTTGTGGATGCCATGGTGTGGCAGCTAGACAAAAAAGTCCCTCAGTTAAAGAAAGCTTTCTCACCCACTACCATCCCACCTTGTGAGCAGCCTATACCCAATGTCTGATTAACATGGGGTTATAAAGGCTTTTTTCCTTGACTCAAAGTGGGGCAAATGTAAGTGCTGTTTCAGCTACTGGACTCCCTCTGAAATCAGCAGTGTTTTATTTTGAGTGTGGTACTATTCTATTCCTCCCTCTCCCAACCGCACTTTCTACAATCCCCACAAGTTTGTTTCCTGAGAACACTCCCCGAGCACTTTCATGCATGCTATTCCCTATTTCAGTGTTCTATTCCCTGGGAAGCCAAAATAAAATATCTATAATCTAGGAGATGTTATAAAGTTACTTTTTTATCTATTTTTAATTATGTTGAAGCCTGAAAAAGGAAAATGGAGTGATTTAGTAGAAACAGTTGACTTTCATACCAGGCAGACTGTTCTACAACTTCATGCTTGTTTGAACAGTACCAAAGTGTTTAACATCTACAAGTTCCAGTTTCCTTATCTAAGATAACAGTAATTCTTAAATGAAAAAGTTATAACAATTGTAAAGAGAAAAAGAATACGAGGCTAAAATTCTGGCACAAGAGTCTTATAATTAGTAGACGTTCAACAAATCAAGACCTGTCAAAGGAAACATCAAGACAAAAATAAGCAATGTAGATTTTTTTGCCCCTACATGTCATTAAAGTTTCGATATATACTAATAATTACACCAGAATAATATTCTCCCCTTTGTATGCAAGTGACTCTGACTTTGACTCAGGCCAGCTTTATGACAAAAGGAAAACATAATGGACAATAAGGAAGGTGACTGCTGGTTATAAAAGAGGAGAAGAATAGACAGTACTCAAGGAAAAGCAATACAAGCAGAAGGCAGCAGTAGCAGGGATGTGGGTATAAAGTCTCTGTTTAGATTACACATGTTATGTAATGTCAGTGATTCTCAGACTTTTTCTCCATTTATTCTGCATTCCAAGTTCTAACCTGAGAAGATCCAATTGGCTCAGCCTCGATCAACCACCAATATCCAAGGAGGTAACCTGAATCAAATGGCATGCTCACTGCGTGTCCATCATTGTGTATCTGGATCCACTGTCAGAGATACTAACCACATTAAAATGTCAAAACTGTAGTAACTTCAAAATGCATTTCAATATGATTCTACTAATGGTTTGAAGAGAGACAATGTGATTTTCTGAAAAAACTTGGTTAACTTCATAACATTTTCTAATTAGTCTGCAAAAAATCATTTTTGTGTGCTACGTATGTAGAAGGTTTTCATGTAAATATCACTGAGATAAACTGAAGAAGAAACAGGTTAAGCTACCTATTACAAGCAATTTAATAAATTGATAATAAAGTTAAAACTGGAGTACAGGGAGATAAAAGTTAACTTTTCATTACATCTTGCATGCTGTATCCCCCACAAAAGAGTTAGCCTCCTAAAAAGTTACCTGGAAACTAGTTATGATCTAATGCTTAAATGAACAATAAACCTAGCTGAAAAGATAGGGCTATAGCCATGGTACTACCACATTTTACTGCCATTGCACTCCGGCACCCAATCCCAGCATGGAAAAGGCTGGTCTTTCCATAATTGTATAGATTAGAAGCTCCAAAGCCCAGTGCTTGTGGGCTTGTGGTTTCTCCCCTCCAGTCTCCTCTGAAATCCTGCTAGAGCTCTGGGGCACTGCTCTCGGATGAAATGGGCAAGAGGGACCAGCACAACTGTGATTATGCTTTTCTCAGTGAATACTGATCCGCTAAGATCTGATGAGTGTGTCTCAGTAATGTCTTCACCATTTTGCATGGTCTATACTTTAGAGTTAATGGCAGAGTTACAAAGAGAACCTATAAATTCTAGTTGATGGAATTTTATATGTGACCTTAGCCCAAAAGCCAAGAGGTAATAGTTGATGGTGTCATAAAAGAGTAGAAACAAAGGAAAGAAATAACTCAAAAAACCCAATTTTTCTTCATTCAGAATAAAAAATAAAATAAAAAAGCCTGAAACGTATGCAACCAAACTGTCACCCAGTCACAGTGAATCCACTAGTTCAAGGCTTCTTGGACGTGGCTCCGCGCCATGGTCCTCAAATTTGGCTCAGAATAAACCTCTTTCAATTATTAAAAAAAAAATCAATTCCCCAAAGTTGCTTACACGTAATTAAACTGTTATAGTTGGGGTTAGAGGACAAAATGTTGACAATTTTGGAAAATCAATTAAGAAAAATTTACCAAACACTATAAATATGTTCCTTCTTGTTTATACAGTGGTTCCATTTGAAAATGTTAAGTAAAAATTGTCATGAAAAGTGTAATGTCATACAAAAGTCAATTTTTCTCTGCTCTTTAAGACAGGATTATTGGGAGCAAACTAAAACTTTATCAAAAATGTAATAACAAAACAATATTAATTTACATTAATAGAACAGTATATGTGCATTAGAAATGTTATCTATACAATGATGGAATAATTGGATATTTCTTGAAATATAATGACATATGAAAAATGAGAGCACTGCTTGTGTATACAGTAGTATATTAACTGGTAGAAAAAAAAAAACAGAAGGAACTGTCCTTTTCTGATTCTGGGTGATGAGATTATAGGCCAATTGGAAAACAAAATTTTCTTCAATCTATTCTTTGTGTTACAGTTTATTTAATATTATTGAAAAACAGTTGTGAAAAGCAAAACAGGTAACTATTTTTATTACATTAAATGCATTTACATATTTGTATCTAAAAAATAATTGTGCATTTAACTAAAGAAATGGCTGAACCATATTTAGGCAAAGTGTTCTGCTTCTACTTTAAGATGAATATGCTGTGTGTTTTGGGTGGCTTCTGCCTAGAATCACTGTCTGCAAGGGTACTAGGACAAACTTATCTTAGATATTCTTTCTCATCTTCCTTTTAGTTCACACCATGACATCTTAGCAGGCAAAGCTACAAAGCTTGTTCTGTGTGATTAGCTGCTAATCTCTATTGAGATATTAGGTTATGTCTGTCTAAAGAGATACTGTCTTTGTATTTGAATAAAAGACTTCTCAAATTATTGATCTTCAGAGAATATATGTGTTAGTTAAGTAGTTTAAGTGTCAAAGAAGACTATTAGAGTAGATTTATTGCATGCTTCTCACAAAACTCTAAGATACATTTATACACAGATACTTCTTTTTATAAAGGTAAGGTTGTCATTCTCTCTGCTTAAGCCTGAGATTGGTGTGAAAGTCCTCACATTTGGGGGAAAACAATGTCAGTAGAAGTACTAAGCAAAAAATCCTGTCAGCTACAAAGACTCTTAAAGTCTCATTAATGCTACTTTCTTGGAAATAGATTAAGAAGCCTACTCATAAATATAAGAAGAAATACAAATCAGAATACAAAAGAAGCACTTCCATGCCCACGGACTTCCTCCTTCAAGTGTCACTCTAGATTTCTGTGTTGGGCAAGAGGGAGAATGACTAAGCATTCAGACCCAAGTTTATTCTTTTAAGTCACCAGTGCTTGGAAGGATGTCACTAAGATTGTACTACTTTGAAGATGAAACAAATCAATGCTTGTAATGTTTACATTCTAGAAGTTTCTAAAACTATTTCTCAAAGGGTGGAAGAGAAAATACTTAGAAGCTGATGAAGAGGAACATCTTACAGGGAAAATGCCAGAAAATGGTCCGACCTGGGAAACCTTTTTAATGTACATATTTTTACAACTATACTATCTGTGACTGCCTAAAAAGAAATGAGTTTGAAAAAATTAAGTTTGCAAGAAAAATTTGAATATGCCCTACAAACTGGAAAATTCTTATAAATTTATTGGTATTGACAGCTCAAATCCAAAATGAACTTAGCAAATCTTATATAGTTTGGGAAAATCACTTATCATCTTATGTCACAGAGATTATTATTCTGTCAGAATAATATTGAGTCAAATATGTACTTTATATTTTTTCCTTTAAAAAAAGTCTCTCCATGAAGGGTATAGATAAACATTTGCTGTGAATAAACAGGTCACTTGTTTATAAGTCTAGCTTATCTAGAATTAGGAAGGAAGAATTGATATTTAAAACCCTAATACTTAGAAACTACATTAAAAACGTGTGGTATGACTGTTTCAGGAAAATTCACAAATGGCTACACCAGAAATCTCTGTTGACATTATGAGTGAGAAATTTTCTGCACATGAGCATGGTTGAGATGTCCTAATTTGGGGTGGTTTATGATTCCTCCACTGACCCTAATTGGGAACACTGATGAAATGTCAGGGAAGATGCATATTTGCTAACTAATACAGAAGATAAATAAAGTATCAGATAGCCATCCTCATCAAAATTCCATTGGTCACTAATAACAGAAGAACATGTAGCCAGTTTAAGCCAAAAGGAAATTGTATTAGATAAAAAAGTTATCCCAACTGCAAAAGCAGAGAGTACAGCAGGGTCTCCTTGGGAACTCAAACAAGGTGCTGGGTGCTGGAAGGAATCACAGCTGCCATTTCTTCATTTATCTCTCTCTGTTTCTGTCTCTGTGTGTATTTGTATATATGTTTGTGTATATATACCTATATATACACACACACACACATATAGATACATACTCACAGTCATGTGACACAAAAAATTAATCATGAACAATGAACCATATATACCACAGTGGTCCTGTAAAATTTTAATGTCCTGTTTACACTGTACCTCTTCTATGTTTAGATACACAAATACCATTGTGTTAAAAAATTACCTACAGTTTTAGTACAGTAACATGCTGTACAGGATTGTAGCTTAAGAGCAATTGGCTATACCATGTGGCCAAGGTGTATAGTAGGTTATACCATCTATGTTGATATAAGCACTCTCTGTGATGTTCACACAAGGAAGAAATCAACACATTTCTCAGAAAGTATCCCTATCATTAAGTATTATATGGCTGTATACATATACTAGTCTTCCCTCTGTTATCTCTCATCTCTATCTCTGTTTGAGTGACTGATCCATCTCTCTATTTCTGCATATTGGATTTTGTTGTTGCTATTTTCCATTCTCTTGTATCTCTAAAACTGGATATAATTATATTATCACTATTATATTCATTCACATAAAATGAGATAAATAAATCCCCAATTCAAGTTTCTGCAAGGTAGAATCTTATTGGCCCCATTTGAGTCCAATCACTATTGCCAAAAGTTGTTTCAATCCATTTCAAACATGAGGAAAAACAGGTAAAGGTGACTATTATGCTCAGGATAAATATTCTATATTAGCCTGTTGCCGGTGAAAAGAGACCAGAGCTGACAAAAATGTGTCTCTGCCTTCCTTTATTTTCCTAGTGTATTTGTCTTGACTTTGGGTATTTTCTTATCAAATTCAGAGACATCATTGAAAAAAGCAACCTTGCTATGTAAGAGAATTATTCTTTTTTCAAGAACATAAACAACATAACTATTCTGATTTGCTGGAAAATCCAAAGCAGCTAATAAGCTTCACCAACTGGTTGGGGATCTTGGCAAATAATTTTATCATTCTATAAAATTAAGGAATAGATGAACCTTCTTCTCTAGTTGGGATTGAAGGACAGCTCACTGATCTGATTCAGTAAATAGAGTGTTGAAAACTGTTGCTTTTCACTAAGGTCATAAGGAATATTGAAATCTGTTAAACAATATGAACCAATCAATTCAAAATCTTGTCATATGATCTTTGGCAAAGCAGACAAAAACATATACTAGGGAAAAGAATCCCTATTCAATAAATGGTGCTAGGAAAATTGGATAGCCACATGCAGAAGACTGAAACAGGATCCACACCTCTCACCACTCACAAAAATTAATTCATGATGGATAACAGACTTAATCCTAAGACATGAAACTATAAGAATTCTAGAAGAAAATCTTGGAAAAACTCTTTTAGATATTGGCCAAGGCAAAGAATTTATGAAGAAGATGCCAAAAGCAATTATAGGAACAACAAAAATGAAAATAAATGGTACCTGATCGAATTAAAAAAGCTTCTGCACAACCAAGGAAACAACCAATAGAGTGAATAGACAACTTACACAATGGGAGAAAATATTTGCATGCTGAACATCTGACAAAAGGCTAATAACCACAATTTACAAAGAACTCAAAAAGACCACCAAGAAAACATCCTCAAACAACTCCATCAAAAAGTGGGCAGACGACATGAAAAGAAGCTCTTCTAAAGAAGGTAGACTAATGGTCATTCAGCATATGAAAATATGCTCAACTTCTCTAATCATCAGGGAAATGCAAATCAAAACCATAATGAGAAATCATCTAACCCCAGTGAGAATGGCTTTTATCAAAAAGTACCAAAACAACAGATGCTGGCATGGGTGTGGAGAGAAAGGGACACTTAAACACTGCTGGATGGACCGCAAACTAGTACAAGCTCTGTGGAAAGTAATATGTAAATACTTCAAAGAACTAAAAGTATACCTACCATTTGATCCAGCAATCCCACTACTGGGTATTTACTCAAAGGATAAAAAGGAGATTTCATAAAACAAAACAAAACAAAAAACTTGCACTTGAATGTTTATGGCAGCACAATTCACAATTGCAAAGATCTGGAAACAACCCAAGAACCCAAGTGCCCATCAATAAATGAGTGGATCAATAAAATGCAGTATATGTATACCAGCTGAGTATTACTCAGCCATAAAAAATGGTGAAACAATACCTTTTGTAACAACATAGATGGAACTGATATACCATCCCTCTATGTAAAGTATCATAAGAATGGAAGAACAAAATTCATATGTACTCATTACTACACTGAAACTTACAGATCAATACTCATGTTCCCATACGATATTCAATAGAAATCAATCAAGTGGAAGCTGGGAGGAGGGGATGGGTAAATTCAGACCTAATGGGTACAAGGCACACTATATGGGTGATGGACACGCTTTCAACTTTGACTCAAACTACACAAAAGCAATTCATGTAACTAAAACATTTGTACTTCCATAATATTCCAAAAAAAAATTTTTAAATGCATATATATTTTGAGAATGACAGATGTCCCAAAATGTGTAAAAAACTGTTCTTAAAGTAAGGTATATGTAGTATTAAATTATAGAAACACAGAAGAGGAACAAAAAAAGCCAATTTCTATTAAATACGGTGTGGTCTGTATACTGTCTTGAAAAAGAGCACAATAGTGACTTCAAAATCTAAGAAGTTGCAAGAATCCTTGAAAGACAGTTAACAGTTGACCCTTGAACAACACAGGTTTGAACTGTGGGGGTCCATGTGTATGTGGATTTTTTCCAATAAATATATTGGAAAATGTTTTGGAGATTTGTGCCAATTTGAAACAACTCACATAGCCTAGAAGTACAAAAAATTAAGAAAAAATTAGGTATGTCATTAATATATAAAATATATGTAGATACCACTCAATTTTATTATTTGCTATCATAAAACATACACAAATTTAAAAAGTTAAGATTTATCAAAAATTATGCCCACAGCACAGACTGTACATGGCACCATTCACAGTTGAGGAAAGTGTAAACAAAAATAAAGGTATAGAATTAAATTATAACTGCACAATATTGCCTATAGTACATAAGGCACTACTGTAATAATTTTGTAACTACTTACCGTTGCTATTGTGGTGGTCTCAAATGTTGTTAGCATCCACTTAAAATTCTGAGTGATGCTAATCATCTCCGTCTGAGCAATTCATCTCTCCAGTAAATTTCATATCATAGTAAAAAGTGATATTTGTTGTTCTTGCATATTTTTCATCGTGTTTACTGCAATACCATAAACCTTGAATAACATCATAGTGCCCATATGATGTGCCACTAGTGATTCTGGAAGTGCTCATAAGAAGCAGAGAAATGTCATGTCATTTCAAGAAAAAATAAAATTGCTTAATATGTACCACAGGTGGAGGCCTGCAGTTGCAGCTGTCCACCGTTTCAGAGAGATGATTCAACTTGTAAACAGACAATGTAACTTACAGTATTGATAAATGCTATATGGGGTACTGTAAATATAGTTTCTCTTCATATTTTTTTAATAAGTTTTTTCTTATTTTATTGTAAGAATATGGTATATAATACATATAACATGCAAAATATGTGTTAATTGATTACTTATATCATCAGTAAGACTTCCCCTCAACAGTAGGTTATTACTAGTTAAATTTGAAGAGATTCACAAAAATTTTTGATTGCACAAGGAGTCAATTCCCCTAAGCCCCATGTTGACTAAAGGCCAATTATATTTAAGTACCATGAATGGAAACAAATTTAATAAGACTATTAGATCCCTTGAATAAACTTGAATCTATTAGGAGGCTGAGGCAGGTGGA
>VBSM01003199.1:9311589-9333400 GCA_008086735.1 Cheirogaleus medius | reverse complement strand
TGTGTGTGTGAGCACGTGTGTATGTGTGGCCAAAGGTGGGGGCTCCTTTCTTCTGCCTACCTTTACTGAAGCTCTACCACAAGTGTGGCATACTGAGAATATTGCAGCTTAGATAACCTTTTACTTGGTTATGAAGCATTGATTTCATGGCAGGATAAAAAGTCCAAGAGGACCTCAACTTGCTACCTCCCTTTCACTAAGTGCTCAGATTCTGGAGAGGGGGGGTCACTCACAGAGAAGTTTTATGTTGGCCTCATTTTTAGCTCCACAGCTCTAGCTCAGAGATTTTGTCATAGAGAAGAAGCAAACAGTAAAATATATATTTCTAAATTATTCACTAAGAAACTGACTTCATTTTTAATAGTGAATGGGGAAGTTTAAGTCTAAGGGCACTCTCAAGAAAAGTGGAAGTCGTGGTAGAAGACAATTCAGAAGTGATTTGTGAATTCAATGAAGTCAGGACCTAGACTAGTTTGCAGGAGAGAATTAATAGTTTTCAGGAGAGACTGGGGAATATGAAAGCTGGAAGAATCCTACTCGACAGGTAATACAAGTATCAAACACTAGGCTTAGGAACTATTCCTTTGAATAAACCACAATTAATATGTAGAACAATTAATATGTAGAACAATTTGTACCACAGGGTACTGTTGAAAACAATAGACAAATCAGCCAGCAATTTAGTGTTGTGATCAAGGAAAGACGTGAAGAAGATCTTCCAATCCCACTGCCATTTCAGTGTGAACTAAAGATGCACCTTCCTGAGGAGCAAGAACAAAGATTTTACACTGAGTAATAGACTTTACTAAAATAATTAATCTAGTAACTAAGCAAATAAATAAATAAATAACAGTAGCAACTCCTGGGGGTAGGGGACAATAGCCAGAGTTGCTACCATATATTATTTCAATGTTTAGTTATTAACAAAATACTATAAAGCATGCAAAGAAACAATAAAATATTATCTATGCAATGGCAAAAAAGCAGGCAACATAAACAGTCTGTGAGAGTCATTAAATGCTAGATTCAACAGAAAAAAGATGTCAAAGTAGCCATAATATACATATTTACATAAATGAAAGGTGGCATAATTAAAAAAGTAGGGGAATGTGTGATGGTTATATCACATTAAATAGAGAACATCAACAGAAAAATATAAGAAAGAAAAAAATGTACCCCCGTAATATCCTGAAATTAAAAAAAATGCTAATTTTGGATTTGAAAAGTAATATGGATTATTGTTTTCTCAAAAAGAAAAAGCATTTCTAGAAGAGATCAACAGTAGATTTGAAGTGGCAAATTGGCAAGAAAAAAAAATAGAAAAAAGAAAGAAAGAAAAAGAAACCGGTAAACCAGAAGGTATATTGATAGTGACTATGAAAGCTGAAAAACAGAGTGCAAAAAGAAGGAATAAAAATGAAGAGAACCTCAGAGACATATGAAACACCATTTAGTGTGCTGTACATACATGTATAGAGAGTACCAGAAAGAGAGAAACAAAATAGAAAAAATGTATTTGAAAAAATTGTGGCTGAAATTTTCTTAAATATATAGAAAATAGGTAGCACATTTGGGAAGCTTAGTAAGCTCTAAGTATAAATACAAAGATTCATAAAAAGATACATCATATTAAAATATTGAAAGTCAAAGACAAAGACAATATTTTGAAAGCACCATGAGAAAACTTCCACATTATTTAGAAAGGAACATCTGTAACATTAACAGCTAACTTCTAAGCAGAAACAATAGAGGCCATTAGGCAATGGAATAACATATTCACAGTGCTCAAGAAAGAAAATAAAAAAGTTCCACCAAGAATTCTTTCTCTAAAAAAGCTAACTTTCAAAAATGAAAGAGAAATAAATATATTTTTAGAAAAACAAGAACTAAAAGAGATTGCTAACAGATATATCTTACATGAAATACTAAAGAAAGTTCTTCAAACTAAAAGAAAGTGATAAAAGAAAATAGTTGGAAACCACAAACAAATACAAAGCTCTAGTACAGGTGATTATTGAAAAAATAGAATAAAAGATTTTTTCTTTATTGTCTTAACCAATTTAAAAAGAAATTGTATAAAACAGTATGTATACAATGTATTCTTAGGCCATATAACATGTCAAATATATAACTGCACAAAAGAGGTTGTGGGGGAGCAAAATTGTATTTGGATAAGAAAATGACTACAGATGTTATATAATAATTATAAAAAGTCAATAATAGATACAATATGTATGTAAAAATCCCATAAAAGAAAAGAAAGCAATTGAACTAAGTGAGGCTAATGTTTCTATATCTCACTGGAATTAAGCATGTATAAATCTAAAGCTGATTCTAAAAAGTTAAGATGCATTTGGTAAACCCTAGACAAATCATTAAAGTATATCTTAAAAAATAGTAAAAAAAATCATGAAAGAAATTAAAATGGTACAATAGCAAATATTTACTTAGTTCAAAAGAAAGCAGTGACGAGAAATACATGAACAAAAGATATTTGGTATATAGGAAACAAAAAGTAAAATAACAGATATTAGTATAGCCATACCTTTGTTTTATTTGGCTTTAGTCTATTTCACTCAGATATTGTGATTTGTACAAATTGAGGGTTTGTGGCAAGTCTGTGTCTAGCAAGTCTATCAGAGCCATTTTTCCAACAGCTTCTGTCTCTGAGTTACATTTTCATAATTTTCACAACATTTCAAACTTTTTTATTATCATATCAGTTACAGTGACCTGTGATCAGTGATATTCGATGTTTCAATTGTACTTGTTTTGGGGCTTCCTGAACCCATATAAGATGGAAAGCTTAGTCAATAAATGTTATATATGTTCTGACTGCTACATTGACCATTTCTCCATCTCTCTCCCTCTCCCTCTCCCGGAGTCTCCATATTCACTGAGTCTCAACAATGTAAAAATTAAGCCAAGTAATTATCCTATAATGACCTCTAAATGTTCAAGTTAATGGAATAGTGACAGGTCTCTCACATTCAATTGAAAGCTAGAAATGATCAACCTTAGTGAAGAAGATATGTTAAAAGCTTGGATAGGCTGAAAGCTAGGCATCTTGCACCTAACAGCCAAATAGTGAATACAAAGGAAAGTAAAATTTCTTCTTCAATAAACACATAATAAGAAAACAAACCAGCCTTATTGCTGATAAAGACAAAGTTTTAGTGGTCTGGATAGAAGATCAAACCAGTCAAAACATTACTTTAAGCGAGAGCCAAACCCAGAGCAAGGCCCTAACTATCTTCAACTTGTAAAGCCTGAGAGAGAGAAGGAAGCCTCAGAAAAAAAGTTTGAAACTACCTATGTTTGGTTCGTGAGATTTAAGAAAACAAGCCATCTCCATAACATAGAAGTGCAAGGTGAAGCAGCAAGTGCTGATATTTCTATATCAGCTACAGCAAATTATCCAGAAGATCTAGCTAAGATCATTTTTGAAGGTGGCTACACTAATTTCAAGAGATTTTCAACCTTATAGCTGAAGAAGATGCCATCTAAGACTTAATAGCTAGAAAAGAGAAGTCAATGCCTGGCTTCAAAGCTGATTCCCCTTTTAGAGACTAATACAGCTAGTGACTTTAAGTTGAAGTCAATGCTCATTAGCCATTCCAAAATCATAGGTCCCTAAGAATTTTCCTAATTCTACTCTGCCTATACTTTATAAATAAAACAACAAAGCCTGGATGACAGCACATTTGTTTACAGCATGCTCTAGTGAATATTATAAGCCCACTGTGGAGACCTACTGCTCACAAGAAGAAGATTGATTTCAAAAGATTACTGATTACTGACAATAGATATAGTCACACAAGAGCTCCGATGGTGATGTACAAAAAGATTAATGGTTTTTATTATGCCTGCTAACACAACATCCATTCTGAAGTCCATGAATCAAGAAATAATTTAAATTTTCAAGACTTATTATTTCTTAAATACATTTTGTAAAGGTATAGCTGCCATAGACAGTGATTTATCTTAAGGATGTGCGCAAAGTAAATTGAAAACCTTCTGGAAAGAATTTATCATTCTATATGCCATTAAGAATATTTGTGATTTATAGAAAGATGTATTAAAATCAACATTAATAGGAATTTGGAAGAAGTTGATTTTAACCATCATGGATGACTTTGAGGAATTCAACATTTTAGTGAAGAAAATAACTGCAGTTTTGATGGAAATAGCAAGAGAACTAGAATCAGAATTGGAGCCTGAAGATGAGACTGAATTGCTCTAATCTCATGAAAAAACTTGAGTGAATGAGGAGTTGTTTCTTATTTATGAGCAAAGAAAGTGGCTTTTTGTGATGGAATCTATTCTAACATAAATATGCTTTGAAAATTATTGACACGACAATAAAGAATTTAGAGCATTACATATCCTTACTTCATAAAGCAGTGTCAGGGTTTGAGAGGATGGACCCCAGTTTTGAAAGAAGTTCTACTGTGGGTAATATGTTATTAAACAGCATCACAGGCTACAGAGGAATCTTTCATGAAAGAAACAGTCAATTAATGTGGCAAACATTATAAGTATATTGTTTTAAGAAATTGCCACTGCCACCTCTACCTTCAGCAACCACCACCTCTATCAGTCAGTAGCTGTCAACAATGAGGCAATACTGTCTATTAGCAAAAAGATAATGACTCACTGAAGGCTCAGATAATCATTATCATTTTTTTTAGCAATATAGCATTTTTAAATTAAGATATACTTTGTTTTTTAGACATAATGCTATTAAACATTTAACAGACTACAGTATAGTATAAACATTATTTTATATGCATAAAAAACTGTGACTTGCATTGTTGAGATATTCACTTTATTGCAGTGGTCTGGAATTGAACCACAATATTTCTGAGGTATGCCTGTATAAGTATAAATAATAACCTTACATTTCAATGAATTAAACTATCTAATCAAAAGGTAGAGATTACCAATTTGGTCAAAAATATTATCCAACTATGGTGTGTTTACAGAAGACTCACTTTAGATTCAAAGATTCAAATAGATTGAAAGTAAAAAAAATGCAAATATATATCATAAAAGAGCAACCACAAGAAATTCAGAATGGCTTTACTAATATCAGACAAATAGATTTTAAAATGAAATGTATTAGTAGAGATAAAAAGGGACATTTTATACTGGGAAAAAGACAATCCTAAAGAAAGCTTTAACAATTATATTCATGTATACACTTAACATGTACAAATTAAATATTGACAAAAATGAAAGGGAAAATAGAAAATTCAACAATAGTATTTGGAAACTTCAATACTTCACATTCTTTTTTTAATAGCTAAATATAAACCTATCCCCTTTCAATAATGGATAGAACACCTAGACAGAAGATTAAGAAGGTAATAGAATACTTGAACAACACTATAAACCAACTAGACCTAACGGACCTAACTAGAGCACTTCATCCAACTCCATAGCACATATATTATTCTTGAGTGTACATGGAACATTCTCCAGGATAGAACATCAGCTAATTCATAAATAAACCTCAATAAAATTAAAAGTGTAGAAACCATGTATATGCTCTGAAGACAATAAAATAAAACTAGAAATCACTAGTAGGAAAAAAATCTAAGAAAATCATGAATATGTGGAAATTAAACATCACATTCCTAAATAATCAATGGATCAAGTAAGAAATAGAAATGGAAATCATAAAGTACCATGAGATGAATGGAAAGGAAGACACAATATAGCCAAATTTAAGATATACATTTAAAGCAGTGCTTGGAGGAAAATTTATCATCATAAATGCCTACATTAAGTAGAAGAAAGATCTCAAATCAATAACCTAATATTCAAACATGAGAAGGTATACAAAGAAGAGCAAACTAAATGTAAAGAAAGCATAAAATGAATAAATAATAAAGATTACAGAGGGAAATAATAAAATAGAAAATATAGAAAAAAGAAATGAAACAAAAAGCTGACATTCAAAAGATCAGCAAAGTTGATAAAGCTTTAGCTATATTGACTATGATAAAAGAGAGAAAGCTCAAATTCTTATAATAGAAATGAACAAAGTACTACTGATGTTACAGAAATATTTTTTAAAAATATTTTATAGGAATAGTATGAACAATTGTACACCAATATATTAACTTATATAAAATTGATAGTTTTCTAAGAAGACAAGAACTATTTAAACTGTATCAAGAAGATATAGATAATCTGAATATACCATAAAATGAGATTCAATTAGTAATACAAAAACTATCCACAAAAAAGTCTATCCCATGTGGCTTCAATATTCATACTTACTAAACATTTAAAAAAATTAATACTAATTCTTCACAAATTCTAAATGAAAGACAAGGAGACATATTCCAACTTATTTTATAAAGCCATCATTATCTGATACCAAAACAAGAAAAATATATCACAAGAAAATATGGACCAATATGGCTTATAGACATGTGTGTAAAATATCTCAACAAAAATAATACAAAACCAAATAGAGCAAAATATAAAAAGAATTATATCATGATCAAGTGGGATTTATTTCATTAATTCAAGGATGACTTAAACTCTGAAAACCAAAATATAATATATCACAAAAAATTGCATAATTATCTCAACAGAAACAGAAAATACATTTGACACAATAAAACATCATTTTATGGTAAAAAGTAAATTCAATGAACCATAAATGGAAGAGAAATCTTACAACTTAATAAAGAACATCTACAAAAACCCCCACAGCTAACTTCACATTTCATGGTGAAACTGGATAACCCTTCTCTCTCCAAATTACTATAGAATAAAGATAAACATCTCTGTTCTAGCCTCTTCTATTCCACATTTTATTGGAGATTTTAGCCACAGAAATTTTGCAAAAAATAAATAAATACATAAAAGATATGTAAATTCAACAAATACTTAATAGAAGATCTTTGTTCTCAGATGATATTACCATGTTTATAGAAAATCATAAAAAAGCCACTGAAAAACTCTTTGAACTAATAAATGAGTGCAACAAAGTTGCTGATTACTGATCAATATGAAAAAAATCAATTTTCTTACTACACACATGCAATGAACAAACCAAAAATAAAATTAAGAAAATAATCTGTTTACAATAGCATCAAATGGATTAAAATATTTAGAAATATATTTAACTAAAGAAGCAAGACCCACATCATAGGGATGTGGAAGGGAATTGTGGAGGGAAAGGGCATACCTCTAACCCTTCTTAGGGAGAGGCAAAATTATACAATGTATCCAAAGTTTAAAAAAAAAAAATTTGTTGGATGGAGGGCAGGCGGGAGGGGGGAGGAAGTGTAGAGTTACATAATGTGTGCTGTGCGCACCACCTGGGTACTGGACTCGCTTGAAGCTCTGGCATGTGGTGGGGGGAGGGGTTGTAGGGGCTATGTACGTAACCCTAACAATATTTGTACCCCCATTATATGATGAAATAAATAAATAAATAAAAAAGAAAAAAAATAATTAAAGAAAGATTAGAGAAAAATATCAAAAAAGAAAGAAAGAAATTTAACTAAGGAAGCACAAATTTATATACTGGTAACTACAAAACATTGTTGAAAAAATTTAAGGAAGATCTAAATAAATGGAAAAAAGAATCCCATGTTCATGTATTGAAAGATACAACATTGTTAATATGGTAATGCCCTCCAAATTATTATACAGACTCTATGCAATTACAATCAGAATTACAGTTCTCTTCCTCATCGAAATTGAGAAACTGGATCTAAAATTCAAGAAATGGTAAGGGATCAAGAATAACAAAAGCAAGAGGATTCACATTTCCCATTTTCAAACAGGCACACAAATACACGTATAAGTGAATGGAATAGAATTGAGAACCTGAAAATAAACCCACACATCCATGGTCTTCTGATTTTTGACTAGAGTTCCAAGCCTACTCAGTGTGGAATCAAAAACCTTTTCAACAAATGGTCATAGAACAACTGGATATCTACATGCAAAAGAATGAGTCTGGATGGTTGTATCATATGTCACAAAATATAATAAAAAATCAATCCAAATTGATCAAAAAATTAAATCTAAGAATTAAAATTATAAATATCTTTATTTTTATTGTGACAAAATACACAAAACATAAAATTTACCATTTTAACTATTCTTAAGTTTATGTTTCACTTTGTTGTTCAATTATTATCACCATCCATCTCTCCAGAACCCTTTTAATTTTGCTAAGCTGGAACTCTGCAAGCATTAAATAATAACTCCCCTTTGCCCTCTCCATTAGTGCCTGGCAACCACTATTTTACTTTCTGTCTCTATGATTTAGACCACGCTAGGTATTTGTCCTTTTGTAAATGGATAATTGACTTATTTCACTTAGCATAATGTCCTCAGGTTCTTCTATCTTGTAGCCTGTGTCAGAATTTCCTCTCTTTCTAAGGTTGAATAATATTTAATTGTATTTATCTATCATGTTTTGTTTCTTTATTCATCTCTTCATAAATACTTGAGTATCTTCCAACTTCTGGCTATTGTGAATAATGCTGCTATGAGCATGCATATACAAACATATTTTTGAGACGCTACTTTCATTTTTTTAGGCATATCACCAGAAGTGAAATAACTGAATCATATGGAAACTCTATTTTTTAATTTTCTAAGGAACCATTATACTTTTTTACATGCAGCTGCACCATTTTACATTCCTACCAACAATACACAGTAGTTGCACTTTTCCACATCCTTGTCCACTCTTGATATTTTTGCGTTGATATGTTTTATAGCTTTTTGGTAGCCATCCTAATGGATGTGGAGTGGTGTCTCATTGTGTTTTGAATTATATTATGTAATGCTTAATGATATTGAGAATATTTTCATGTACTTATTAACCACTTTTATGTTGACTATATTTATATAGAGAAATATCTATTCAAATCTTTTGCCCACTTCTTAGATTGTTTTGTTGTTGAGTTGTAGAAGTTCTTTATATATCTTGTAGATATTAACCATTTATAAGACATATGATCTGCAATTGTCCCACTCTCTTGGATGCCTTTCACTCTATTGATTGTGATTTTTGATGCATAAAAGTTTTAATTTTGAAGTAATTCAATTTATATTTTCTTTGATGCCTTTGCTTTTAATGTCATATTCAAGAAATCATTTCCAAATCCAATGTCATAAAACCTTCCCTTATATTTTCTTGTGAGTTTTATAGTTTTATATTTTTGTCTTTAATCTACCTTGAGTTAATTATCATACATGACTCAAGATAAGGGTACAGCTTCATTTTTTTGTGTGTGTGGATATCCAGTTGTTTTTGGTTTTTTTGTTTTTTCCTAAGCATAATTTGTTGAAAAGTCTTTCCTTTCTCCAGTGAATGATCTTGGCACACTTGTTAAACATTATTTGACCATAAATATGAAGGTTCATTTCTAGGATCTCTATTGTATACCATTGGTTTATATGCATTCCTTTATGCCAGTACTATACTGTTGATTACTGTATCTTTGTAATAATATTTGAAATCAGAAAGTGTGATACCTCTAGCTTTGTTCTTTTTCAAGATTGTCTTGACTTTTTAAGTTCCCTTGGGATGGCATAACAATTTTAGTTTATATTTTTCTATTTACACAAAAGAATTGTTTGGATTTTGATAGAAATTGCACTGAATCATGAAGATCATTTTGAATAGTACTGGAATTTTTTAAATATTAATTCTTCCAATTTATTAATATAGGATTCATCTCCATTAATTTGTTCCTTCTTAATTTCTTTCAGACAGATTCTTGTTGCCTCCTTGGTATTTCTGTGGGTAATCAAGGCTCTGGAACTTCATACTTTGCCATCTTTGATGATTGTGTATACATATATATATATATACACATACATACATACATATGTAAAAATGTATACATTAGAAATGGTGGTTTGTATAGTGTGCAAATTATATTTTAATAAAGCTACTAAAAACATTTTACAAAACACAACATTGATTTATGATTTTAAAAACTTTCATAAACTAGGGATGGGGGTAACTTCTTTATTTTGATAAAGTGCATCCAGAAAAACCTACAAATATATTTCTCAATATGTTAAACATAGAATTACCATTTGATACAATAATTCTGCATCAACTGTTAATATATACACAAGGAATTGGGAAAAGATGTTTGCAAAAATCATCTTGTACAGAAATGTCCAAAAATAGTGCTATTTACAAGAAACAAAAGGTGGAAACTCAAATGTCAATCATTATGATAAATGGACAAACAAAAAAATGGCATATCGACACAATGGAATACTATTGAGCCATAAAAATGAATCTAATACAGTTATATGTGATAATAAAGAGAGGTCATGAAAACATTGTGCTAAGCAAAAGAAGCCAGTGACAAACATCACAGATTGTATGATTCCATTTATATGAAATATTTGGAATAGGCAAATCCATAGAGAATGAAAACAAATTTGTAGGGTCAGGGAATGGGGACATCAAGGCAGGGGGATTGAATCTTCAGTGAGTACAGGTTTCCTATAAATATTTGTCTCATTGTCTCAGAAAGAACTTTCCAATAAAAGTGGTGACAGAGGAGATTCTTGTCTTGATATGAAATGGTTAGCTATATAGAAATTCCCAAAGTAGCTACAAAAAATTCCTTGCACTGATAAGTGAGCATAGAAATTTTGCAGGATATAAGGTAAATATATAAAAGCCAATTGATTTTCTCCCTACCAGTAATTGGAGTTGGAGTTTAAAATTAATAAAAATATGTACCATTCACAGTCACATCAAGAAATTTGAACATTGGATCTTTTGGGTAGATGCAATGACACTCTACAAAAAAGACACCTGCACTTGAATGTTTATAGCAGCACAATTCAAAATTGCAAAGCTGTGGAAACAACCCAAGTGCCAATCAATTCATGAGTGGATTAATAAAATGTGGTATATGTATACCATGGAGTACTATTCAGCTCTAAGAAATAATGGTGATATAGCACCTCTTATATGTTCCTGGATAGAGCTGGAACCCATACTACTAAGTGAAATATCCCAAGAATGGAAAAACAAGCACCACATATACTCACCAGCAAACTGGTATTAACTGAGCAGCACCTAAGTGGACACATAGGAACTACATTAATGGGGTATTGGGCGGGTGGGAGGGGGGAGGGGGTATATACATACATAATGAGTGAGACGTGCACCATCTGAGGGATGGTCACACTTGAAGCTCAGACTTCAAGCATGGGGGGGGCAAGGGCATTATTTGAAACCCTAAAATTTGTATCCCCATAATTTGCTGATATAAAAAAAAAGAAATTTGAACAAAAGTAGAAACTCAAAGGATCCAAGGATGAAATGCAAATGTTTCGAAAGAATTTGTGTTACAAATGCATGTGACAACATTACTCAAAGTGGAGAGTAGGGGTCCTCAGATAATAACCCTGGAAATAAACAGTGTTGGTAAGATTAAAGCCAAAAGGAAACATATGTAATCAGTGTATTCTTCTCAATAAAGTTGCTTCCTATAGATAGCAGTATGGAGTACCAATTCTTGAACCACTATACAGGTATCCTGAAAGGAAAATGTAAGTACATGGAGGACAGATGGTGGGACCCAAATTTTTCACAATTGGAGTGGGAGATTACAAATAAGCAAGAGCAGTGAGCTAGAATGATTTACATAGTAGTGGATTAGAGTTAGAAACATCAGTGTGAAGTCGCATAAATATAGTATAGTAATTTTCTATTGCTGGTGCAGAATTGTCATGAAGTTTTATGGCTTAAAATAACTAATTCATTATCTTGCAGTTCTAGAGGTTAGAACTCAAAATTTGTTTGTAAAAATTAAGGTTTTAACAAGATTGCATTCCTTCTTCAGGCTCTAAGGGAGAATCCATCTCTTTATCTTTTTCCAGTTTCTAGAGGCTGCCTATATTCCATAACCTATGGTCCCTTGCTCCATCTTTAAAAGCAGCAATCACACCATTTCAATGTCACTTTCCATCATGATAGGTTTTTATATGACACTGACTCTTCAGCCTTACTCTTACAAGGACCCTTGTGATTACACTGGACCTACCTGGATAATGCATAATAATTTCACTTTAAGATTTTTTTTTCCTGAAAGCATTCTATTTTAAATATTAAGGAGTACAAGTGTTTTCATTATGTGGATGCACTGTATAATGCTGAAGTCTGGGCTTTCAGTGTGCCCATCATCTGGACAGTGTTCATTGTACCAGATAGGTAAGTTTTTATTCCCCTCCCCCTCTCACATATCCCCCTTCTTAGTTTCCCTGCCACAGAATGATTCTTGGGTCAATGACGTAATTAAATGGGAATCAAAAGATTCTTCAAACTCAATGACAAAGGGGACACAAGCTTTCAAAATCTATGGGAAACAGAAAAAGCAGTGCTAAGAGAAAAGTTCATAGCCTTAAATTCTTACATCAAAAAGACAGAAAGATCATAAATTAACAACCTAACATCACATCTTAAGAAACTTGAAAAAGAACAAATCATACTCACAGCCAGCAGAAAAAAAGAAATAACAAAGCACAGAAATAAATGAAATGGAAACCAAAAGAACAATACAAAGGATCAATGAAAGAAAAAGTTGGTTCCTTGAAAAGATAATTGATAGACCAGAGTAAGTAAAAATAGAAGAGAAAGGAGGACTCAGGTAATCCCAATCAAAAATGAAAAAGTGACATTACATCTGATACTACACAAATACAAAATATCAACCATGAATACTACAAAAACCTCTACACACAAAAACTAAAAAACCTAGAAGAAATGGTTAAGTTCCTGGAAACACACAACCTCACAAGCCTGAATCGGGAAGAAAAAGAAATTCTGAACAGACTGCTATGAGCAGCAAGATGGAGACAGTATTAAAACAAACAAACAAACAAACAAAAAACACCCAACAATAAAAAGCCCCAGACCAGACAGATTCACAGCTGAATTCTACCAAATCTACAAAGAAAAACAGGAACAAAATCTGCAGAATTTATCCCATAACATTAAGAAGGAAGGAATCCTCCCAAATTCAACCTGTGAATCTAGTATCACCTTGATACCAAAACCAGGGAAGGAAACAACAAAGAAAAAGTATGGACCAATATCCCTTATGAACATAGATGCAAAAATCCTCAACAAAATATTAGCAAGATAAATTCAACAGTGCATCAAAAAAGTTAATTCACCATGATCAAGTGGGTTTCATCACAGGTATGCAATGATTGTTCAACATACACAAATCAATAAATGTGATTCACCTCATGAACAGAAGCAAAAACAAAGACCATATGATCATCTCAATAGATGCTAAAAAAGCATTCTATTAAATCTAACACCCCTTCATGATAAAAACCCTGCAAAACTAGGCATACAAGAAACTTACTTCAAAATTATAAAAGCCATACAGGATAAACCCACAGCCGCCAACATACTGAATGAGGAAAATTTGAAAGTATTCCCCCTAAGAACTGGAACAAGACAAGAGTGCTCACTGTCACCACTTCTATTCAACATCGTGCTGGAAATCCTAGCCAGAGCAAATAGTCAAGAAAAATAAATAAAGGGCATCCAAATTGGAAAAAAGGATGTCAAACTATTTATGTTTGCTGATGATATAATCATTTTAGGATTCTTAACTTAATCACACTTACAAAGTTCTGGTTAACGTACACACTTGTATTATTTTCTCACTCTTCTGCGAGAGACTAGAAGCAATGACTCCCCAGTAACAACATACACTTTATACAGAGATTTTAATGTCTAATGCCTTTCTCCAATCAAACAGAATCAGGGGTTCTTGAAGAAATGGCTGATTCTAGAACTGAGACAGAAATTATAAAGCTTGGGTTGCAAGAATATAAGAAAGTACTAAGCATACAAAACAAAACAATGGTGGGGTGAGTCAAAAGGACATATAAGTGAGTGAAAGAACTCATAGTAACTAACTTTGTGCCAATTTGAGAAATAAAATAAATAACCCAATATTTATGGGACTATAATGACATAAATAACTATTGGATAAATAAATAAAAGAGGTGAGAATATACAAATCTCCCCTGCAGAAGGATTCTAAATTATTTATGTATATACTTAGTTCTCAAAAGGCAAAATATAAATCCCCACTACTTAGATGATTTATTATATAAACCAAATAAATTGTTCTCTAAGTATCTCCTTATGTAGGTCAATCTTACAAAAAGATATTAGAGAACATTATCTGCAAATATGTTGAGTTCACTCAGAAATGAGAAATGAGGATTATAACCTGGAATGCCGCAAATTCATCTGGTAAGAAAATGGTAAATGCAAGATATTATTAGCAAAAAGGAAGAGGTTCACAGCTTAAAAGGGGAGAGATAAGTTATTTAAAAACAGAATTCATTGGCTCCAGAGTTGTCATCAGTTCACTGATGGAGATTTTTTACTGAGCAGGCGTCTTTTCGAGAGCATCTTATCTGAATTACTGTAGTTTTATAGAATTTCTAGTGATAATCCTTGTCATAGAAACATAAGTATACACATGAAACATGCAAGCCATGAAAAGCAGGAGATGTGCAAAGACATGAAGGGATTTCTTGCCAGGTTTCAGGATATCCTTGGAAAAAGTTCTTAGACATGTAAGCAGGAGCCTCCTCTCTTTGATGCATACATGGCCCTATTTTGTCTGGGCCTGACAAAAATGATTTCATCCTGGTATCAGCAACTTCACACATAATCTCTTTTACTTCCTCATTTTAGATTACCAATTTGATCTTAATAAGTTGTTGAAGATTTTTCTTCATCATGTGTATCATTTGGCCCATTTTACCTATTGGTGTACTTATTTTCTTGTACTAATTTTCTTTCAGTCTTTTATTTGTATTTTAATTTGTGTACAGTGTCTTTCAAGATTATTTTATCAAATTTATCAATCTCAAAGTTATTATAGGTAGACACTATTCCAGCTTTTCTTTTTAGTTTAACTATCAGTGATATGCTTGAAGCCTTTCAGTGATTTAGACATTCAGTTCAAAAATTAAAATGAGCTGGTTTCTACTACTTAATTCCTAATATTACAACATAAAACCTCTAGAGCAGAAGTGTGTATAATTATCTTACCATTCAAGGTTTCACACTTCTATTAGTCCTGTATTCTCTAATTAACATTCTAAAGATGTAACATTAAATATACTGAATGTTCAAATTTCCAAGTTTAAATAATAACCATGTTTATATTCTCTTTTTCTTTATTTATCAATAATTTTTTTTGCTGAACCTTTATTTTAGTATCCTACATTAGAGTAAATAAATACACATATATTTATTATACTAATGTATGCATATATGTATGAATATCAAATCATTCTTGATATTCAGGACCAAAATTTTATTTACCCCTTTTAAATACAAAAAAACTCAAATAATAAAACCAATGCATAATCTCTTCTGACCGCAGAAATACTTTTCTTTTCTTTTCTTTTTTTTTGGATCACCTATAAAGGTTCACAAAAGTAGGAGAAATGAACGTCTTTAAATTTAGAAAATACATCAAAATGTGTTCAGGTAATTGGAATGTGTGTGAGTTCAAGATAAGAATGAATAAACTGGTGTATTTAAAACAAGTGATGATATATTCTTAAGAAAATTAAATACCCAGTCAGTCCTCACACAGGGAAACAGCAATATGATTATAGAGCTATCTAATCATCTTAGAACAGGGCTAAAGTACACATCAAGTGTTTTGGGGAAAAAGTGATTCCTTTTAAAATTTTTATTCACTAAGTTCACGAAAATTAAACCTTAAATATCTATGTATCACAGGAATGTTTAGATCAGTCAAGATGGTATACTCTCATTTATTGGTCTTCACCCACTATAAATCCTGGAAATAATGCAAGATACAAGCAAAGGAGAATTTCAAAAGGTGAAAAGAAGGAGGCAGACTGGTTAGAAATTCCTAGGACTCAAGAAACAACATGGAGGATAACACATCTTATGACCTCCAAACCCAAGAGAAAAATCATTACCTCAGCATGCAGTTTTATGACTACCAACGAAACAACACAAAGCAACATGGGCAGGCTGATTTTATCATTGAATGGAAGTTCTATCAACACAAAGTGAATCCCACAAAAAGAATAAGGATGGCCTATGGAAACTCCACTGACAATAACATGCCAAGGAACATGCTCTTCTCTGTGGTCATGCTTGAGGCTCCCTCTGCCACCCAGAGAATCCTCCACACAACAGGAAAGTACAAGCAAAGAGATTGTCACTACAATAAGCACCCAGTCTAGGAAATCCACCACTGCAGGCTTAAAACTCTCTTTACTACACAAAGAGACACCAGGCAGCCAAGTGATCCTAAGAATGGACATCTTAACACCACAACAATAAACAAAAACAACAACAACAAAAAACCCACCTGGTAAGCTCCTTTTTTAACCTTGGGACCTTGAGACTCCCTTTCCTCATTAGAGACACCAGGCAGCACAGCCAGAGGAAGCTCCATTCACCTCATCAAGCAGATCAGTAGGGAGTAGTAAGAACTCCAGCAGCATTACCAATAAGCAGAACAAATTGCATTAAACATGTTAAGTTATACTACAAGGCTATGGTAACCAAAACAGCATTTACTAGCATAAAAATTAACACATAGATCAATGGAACAGAATAGAGAACCCAGGAATAAAACCAAGTAACTGAAGTCAACTAATCTTCAACAAAACAGAAAACAACATAGGAAAAGGACACCCTATTTAATAAATGGTGTCAGGAAAATTGGCAGCTACATGCAGAATGAAACAATCCATATCTCTCATCAGATATAAAAATTAACTCGATATAGATTAAAGACTTAAATATAAGACCTGAAACAACAAAAATTCTGAAAGAAAACCTAGCAAAACCTATTCTTAACTTTGGCCTAGGCAAAGAATTTATGATTAAGAATCTGAAAGCAAATGCAACAAAAATAAAAATAAATAAATGGGACTTTATTAAATCAAAAATCTTCTGCACAGCAAAATAAATAATCAACAGAGGAAACTGAGAACCTATACAATGGGAGAAAATATTTGCAAACTATACATTTGAAAAAGGACTAATGTCCAGAATCTACAAGGAACTCAAATAAATCAGCAAAAACAAAACAAAACAAAACAAAAACACAAATAATGTCATTAAAAGAGGGCAAAAAACATAAAGAGACATTCTTCAAAAGAAGAGATACAAATGGCCAAAAAACATATAAAAATGCTCAACATCACCAATTATCAGAAAAATGCAAACTAAAACCACAATGAGACACCACTTTACCCTAGTCAGAATGTCAT
Source organism: Cheirogaleus medius (assembly GCA_008086735.1). Taxonomy (NCBI): domain Eukaryota; kingdom Metazoa; phylum Chordata; class Mammalia; order Primates; family Cheirogaleidae; genus Cheirogaleus; species Cheirogaleus medius. The sequence goes on along the minus strand of VBSM01003199.1, from coordinate 9,316,075 downwards.
TATTAAAAAGTAAAAAAAGAAAAAAAAAGTTGCAGCAAAAGGGAATACTTATACACTGTTGATGGGAATGTATATTCGCACAGCCTCTATGGAAAACATTATGAATCTTTCTCCAAGAACTGAACATAGGAAATTTGATCCAGCAATCCAATTCCTAGGTATCTAACCAAAGGAAAAGAGGTCAATATATCAAAAATAGACCTGCATTTGTATGTTTGTGCAGCACAATTCACAATTGTAGAGATATGGAATCAAACTAAGTGGCCATATATTGATGAGTGGATAAAGAAGATGTGGCATCTATATATCATGGAACACTAGTCAGCCAATAAAGACAAGAATGAAATAATGTCTTTTGTAGCAACTTGGATGGAACTGGAAGCCATTATATTAAATAAAGTAACTCAGGAATGTAAAACCAAATACCATATGTTCTCATTATTAGTGGGAGCTAAGCTATGGGTATATATAGTCATACAGAATGACATAATGAACATTGAATATGCAGAATGAGGACAACTAGAGGCAGGCAAGTGATGAAAAATTGCCTATTGGGTACAATGTACACTCTTGAGGTGACAGGTACACTAAAATTTCAGACTTCACCACTATGCAATGCATCCATGTAACAAAAAAACTCTTGTGCTTACTAAATCTATTGAAATAATAAAATAAAGTCTACATTGGTAGCCACTTTGGAAGATATCCTTGCCTATCTCCAGCTTATTATCTAGCCATAAGGATGACGTGACCACTTACGAATGCAACATGAAATAATACATATGTGCCATGTGTATATAAAAATCCTAAAAATTAGAATGTCATAGTAATCACAGCTTACAAAATAGACCATAACCTGTGTTCAAAACCTACCCAGAGTGATTGCTTGATTAAAAAATAATTAAATGGGACCTGGGTTTTCCTGAAATAAGAGTCACAATGCTCAAGATAGAATAGAAAATCACCTGTAATACAAGGAATGAGAAAAAATCATAAAATGAATGAGAAAAGAAAAATCCCTCACATAAAAATAAAAATGAATCAGATGTTGGAATTTTCAAATAAGCATTTTAAGTGACTATGCTGAAGAATAATTCAGCACACAATTGCAAACTCTCTTGAAACAAATAAAAAAATTAAAATATCAGTTGTAATGTCTCCTTTTTCATTTTTGATTGAGCTTACTTCCTTTATCTTCTATTCCTGGTCAATATAGCAAGACATCTGTTGATTTTGTTTATCTTTTCAAAGAGCCAACTTTTTGTTTTGTTGATCCTTTGTATTTTTTTTTGTTTGTTTTCTATTTCTTTTAGTTATGCTCTGACCGTTGTTATTTTTTTTCCTATTCTGCCTTTGGATTTGATTTACTATTCTATTTCCAGGTCCATACAATCTAATATTAAGTTGTTAATTTGTGATCTTTCTGTCTTTTTGATGTAGGTATTTAAGGCTATAAATTTTCTACATCTGATAAAGGGCTAATATCAAGAATGTACAAAGAACTCAAGCAAATCAGCAAGAAAGAAACAAACAACCCATTAAATAGTGGGTAGAAGACATGAACAAAAGATTTTCAAAAGCAGATAGACAAATGGCCAACAAAAATATGAAAAAAATGCTAAGTGTCACTAATCATCAGGGAAATGAAAATTAAAACAACAATGAGATATCAGCTTAGCCCTGTTATAATAGATTTTATTAAAATGCCAAAAACAATAGATGCTGGCATGGATGAAGAGAGTAATGAATGCCTTTACCCTGTTGGTAGGATTGTAAATTAGTACAAGCTCTATGGAAAACAGCATGGAGATTCTTCAGAACTAAAAGTAGACCTACCATTCAAACCAGCAAGCTCACTACTGGGTATCTACCCAAAGGAAAGGAAGTCATTTTAATAAAAAGACATTTGTACTTGAATGTTTATTGCAGCACAGTTCACGTTTACAAAGATGTGGAATCAACTCAACTGCCCATCAATTCATGAGTGGATTAATAAATTGGGTTATATGTATACCATGGAGTACTATTCAGCCATAAGAAAGGATGAATTAATGCCTCTTGTAACAATCTGGATTTAACTGGAGACCATTAAACTAAATGAAGTATCTAAAGATTGGAAAAACAAATGCCATATGCACTCGCTATTAAATTAGAACTAACTCATGAGCGCACCTATGCACAGAGGGAAACAAAAGCCATTGGAAATCAAGTAGGGGGAACAGGAGGAGGGGAGGGGCAGAAACCTACCTAATAGATTTAATGAACACTATTTATGTGATGGGTACACTTACAACCATGTCTCAAGCATTACAAAAGTGATTCATGTAACAAAAACATTTGTATACCCCTAGTATTTTGGGGGAAAAAAGAAATTTACTTCAAATGTAACAAAATAGGCAGAAAGTAAAAGGGTAAGAAAAGATATATCATGTTAAGTTCAAGTTTTAAAAATGCAGGAATGTCTATATTAATATCTGATGATATAGAATTTAGAGTTTGGAAATTACTACAGAAAAAGAGGGACATTATATAAGGATAAAAGTATAAATCCATATAGATCATCTATAATGATTCTAATAGTGTATGTTCTAAATAAGATGGCCTTAATATATTTTTAAAAACAGATTGAAGTAAAAGGAGAAATCATAAAATTCAAGATTATAATTGGGAACATCAACATTTCTTTTGATAGAATTATTAGAAATATATCAGCAAGAATATAAAAGTTCTGAACAACAAAATCAACCAATAATATTAAACACACATATATAGAGTATTCCATATAACAATACAAAAATAAATAATTTCAAGAACATATTAAACTTCCACCAAGGTAGATCATATCAAGCAATAAAAGTAACACTAACACATTTAAAATGATTGATATTATGCAGAGTAAGTTCTCTGACCATAATGGAATGAAACTATCAATAGATATTTATAACACAAAGACAATAGGAAAACATCAAATTACTTAGAAATTAAGTAATGCACAATAAGCAATAATCCATTGGTTTAAAGACAATACCTAAAATTAATTAAAAACTAATAATTAGAGTCTAATGATATGATTACATGATGTAACAATATATGTAAAACATAGCTAAGTCAGTAATGAGGGAAAAATTTATATACGCAAATGTTTACATCGAAGGTGAAAAAAGACCTTAAGTTAATAATCTAAGTGCTTATATAGGGAAATAAATAAAAGAACAAAATTTACCAAAAACAATCAGCAGTAAGAATAAAATCAATCAAACAAAAATAATAAAAAATACAGAAAATCAATAAAACAAAACCTGGAATTTTAAAAGTCCAAGACAGTTAATAAGCCCTTAGTAAATCTGACAGGGTTATCAGGAAGAGACAACAAATGCTGGCATTGATGCGAAGAGATAGAAACACCCATACACTGCTGGTGGGACTGCAAAGTAGTACAACTTTTTTGGAAAGTAATATGGAGATACCTCAAAGAGCTAAAAGCAGAACTACCATTAGATCCAGCAATTCCACTACTGGGCATCTACCCAAAGGAAAAAAAAGACATTCTATAAAAAAGATGTCTGCATCAGAATGTTTACAGCAGCACAATTCACAATTGCAAAGATGTGGAAATAACCCAAGCCCATCCATCAAATACATGAGCGGATTAATAAAATGTGGTATATGTACACCATGGAGTACTACTCAGCCACAAAAAATCAATGGTGATCTAGCATCTCTTTTAGTATCCTGGACAGAGATGGAGCCCATTCTTCTTAGTGAAGTATCACAAGAATAGAAAAACAAGCACCACATGTACTCACCATCAAACTGGTACCAATAGATCAACACTTATGTGCACATATGGAAGAAACATTCATCGAGTGTCCGGCAGGTGGGAGGGGGAGGAGGAGATGGGTATACTCACACCTAATAGGTGTGGTGCACACTGTCTGGGGGATGGGCATGTGTGCGGCTCTGACTTGGGTGGAACAAAGGCAATATGTATAACCTAAACATTTATAGTCCCAAAATATTCTTAAATTAAAAAATTAAGTAAAAAAATAAATTAAAGAAAAAAAGAAAAAAAGAGAGACAAATCACCAATATCACAAATGAAATGGGAAATATCAGTTCAGATCCTGCATCCATTAAAATATAAAGAAATGTTTCAAACAAATTTATTCTTATAAATTTTATGACTGAGAGGAAATAGGCCAATTTTTTTGAAAACCAGAAATTACCAAAATTTAGTCATGATGAAATAAAAAAATGAATTGTAATTAAAACACTTCTAATAAATAATATTCTAGTTGTGTTAGTGTAGAACAGTCTTAAAAGTGTTGCCATTAGGAGAAACTCAATAATTGATTCCTGCCAGGCGTGGTGGCTCATGCCTGTAATCCTAGCACTCTGGGAGGCCGAGGCAGGTGGATCGCTCAAGGTCAAAAGTTGGAAACCAGCCTGAGCAAGAGCGAGACCCATCTCTACTAAAAATAGAAAG
>VBSM01003199.1:9300499-9311489 GCA_008086735.1 Cheirogaleus medius | reverse complement strand
TTTTTTTTTATTTGATATTTAACAATCCCAACATTTAAAAAAATCATTTGTCTAGATACATTTGATTTAGAAAGGATTTGATTAGACATGCGAATAATATGCTAGCCATCAAAGTGTTAGACTACAATCATAGATTAAAGAATAAATCTGCTTTTTCAAAAATGCATTAGAGATAGGACCTAGTGTAAAGAAATTTTCCAGAACAGAAGGAACATCAAGGGATGTCGTGGGTTATAAATAAAATCTTATTTTACAATGATAAATAATAATAATAATCCACGAATTATTGGGAGAGAAATTTCCAGTATTGCTTCTTATCTTCCAGTGTAGTCCTATTCATGTAGTCCTATTCATGTTGTTGAAGCATAAAGATTTGAAGAAATGACCTATTTGAACCTTTCTAGCTGATGTCAGACCACAAACACAGAGGGATCAATTCTCTATCCTCACTTCCCACATCTCCCCCACAGCCCAAAGTGTATGAAACTCCACTTGAGAATCTAATCATGCAATATCTTGTTACAAACTTTTTAAGGGGGAATCTTTTACTAGAGAAGTAAGATGATAAAATTTACACTTCAATCTCTCTAATATCCATATTTTATGTAATATATTTTGAAAATACACATCAATGCATAGCCTGTAATAAAGCATAAAATACCACAGAACAGTCATCATAGATTTGTGAAAGGTGTATTTTACAAGGATTTTAACATTTCTTCCTATGATTGAAGGCTAGAAAATATAAAAGAGAAAAAAGTAATAGAATACATTTATTTGCCTTCAGAAAGATTTTGATTCCATCTAACATAATTTTTCTTGATAAACTAGAATCATAAAATCCATAGATAGGCAAGATTAATAGTTTTATTTATTCCATTTTGTTTACCTTCCTTAGTTTTTTTGATAGGCAAATTTAGGCAGAGAGAAGAGTGAGCACCTGTGTTACTCTCTATGATGCTTTTCTGAACTCATGCAGAGTCATCTTTCCCTAACACTAGGAAACTGGTAAAACTTGGCCAGTCTTTAATTCCTAAACCTAGTGAAAGAAAATATCATAGCAAAATTTACGGCTGGAGAGGGAAAGAAGAGCGAAATGATAGAGTGAGACTGTTGGAGATCAATACATATATATAGTCACGAAGAAAGAGACTACAACTAACCATGGCTGAAAATTGAATGATAAAAAGAATCATGAAGATATGAATATCTGGAGATCCAAAGCTGGAAAATGTCAGCTCAAACAAGTTTATGAAATGGAAGAGTAGAACAATACTAAGACAGGGAATGTAATTAACATTTAGTTTTTAAAGTTCTACCAGAGGACTCATAATTTGTCTTTATCTACATTTATGATAAATGTGTGAATTATATATGGTTTCATAACAAATGTAACTAATACTTCTGAATCATAATCTGTGAAGGGACTTCCTTTCCCTTTAATTTTTTCTGCCAGCCTTCATTCCATAAACTGATAAGGAGGGGTTTATGTGTCCAATCCTGCATTTAGTAAAAAATAACAGAAAATATGGACTGGAAAATATAAATGTTCATATATTAGAGGCATAAACCATCAGTATTTAGAATGGAAAATATCATTACTACAGATTATAAAGGTATTTAGAAATTGTATGAGGAAGATTTCTAGTTTCATGACCATGACAAATTAAGGTATATTGAATTTAAACTCCTGGTATAAAATGTCTAATACAGTAAAGAATATATAAAACAACAATTTTTGGACCTTGGTCAAAAGATAGTGTAGGAGAGTATTCCTGAGAAAAGGGAATCACGCATGGTGCATATTACATTCTTCCAGAGTTTATGCCTTGAGGAACTTTCCATAACATATCCCAGAGAAATAGGACACAAGCAGCAACCAATGACCTTGCTCAGTGGAAAAAATAAAAATTAGAGTTCAGATATGCTGATATAGCTGTAATTTTTTGGATAGAGAAATTAAAAGTATGCACATGTCCAAGGCACATTTCATTAAGGCCTGACATATAATAGGTAGTGAAAAGCTCTGAGATATGAGAATATTCTAGATGACAAATTGTGCTAAAAGTTCTGGAGTTATATTTAGTCAGGGTAGAGATATCTCACCAAAGATCCTATGCATTTAATATAAGTTCCCATAAAAGTCTTATCTTAGGAGGGGACAGTCCTAATAATCAAAAGCAAGTCATGATAGATTAAGTATATCACCCAATAAATTATTGCCAACCAGAATCAATTTTAACATTCTTTAAAAGAAGGCAACAAAATTCAAAATTTCAGTAACTTGGTATGAAGATGTGCAGCATAAAATTTTTTAAACATTACTAGATATGTGAATAAGTTAAAGAAAAGTCTCAAATAACTAGAAAGATAAAAATGTCAATAAGAACAGATTAAAAAGGGCATAAGATCTGGAACTGTCAGATAAGAACCTTAAAACAGTTTTGTAATTATTTAAAGATATAAATGAAAAGACATATACCATGAATAAACAGATGTGTGGATTCCAGTAGATAAATGAAAAATATTAGAACTATTATAATTAAAATTATAGATTTGAAACCAAAATACCTATAATGAATAATTCACCAAGTGGAATTAACAACAGATTGGGAATTGTAGGAAATAAACAAACAAATGAATAGAAATTATACAAATTGAAATGTGGATAAAGAAATAAACCGATAACAGTACTTTCTGCATCAATATTACACAATTGATAATATGAGAAAATGAAGTATCAACAGAGACAGAAATCTCGTCAGCATACTGAAAAAATACATTTAAAAAAATAATAGTGGGTTTTTTCCCCTAAACAAAATATATCAAACCACAGATAAAAGAAATTTAATAATCCCCACGAGGGGAAAAACATGTTTATGCATACAATAATCAAATTTCTAAAATCAAACATACATAGAAAAGTCTAAAAATAATCAGAAAAAAATTGTGTGTGTTCATATATATTTATATACATGAACAACACTGAAAACAAAAATCTCACTGACTTCTTTAAAAAGTTATAAAAACAGAATACAACAGAATAACATCTTTAAGATGCTAAAGAAAAAAATTAAATCTAGGATTTCATAGCCAATTAACATTTTTTAAAAAATAAAAGTGAAATAAAAGAATTATCAGGCAAAGAAAATTGAGAGAATTTCTTGTTAATAGGCCTGCTTAGAACATTTATAAGAAGTTTCTATTTAAAAGAAAATGGTGTCAGACAGAAATCTGGACCCACATAAAGGAATGAAGGCATATGGAATGGTAAATATAAATGTAATTAGGCATGCAGTTTTATGTCTTAATGTTTAAAAACAAAAAGAAAATAAACTCTTTAAAACAAAAATAATGGATTTTAGGCACATATTTTATAATACTAGGAAAATATATAGATATACATATACATATAGCACAAAGGATAGAAGGATACAAATAGAAACATTCAGTTGTAAGTTACAGTTCTCACATTGCATGTTAAATGGTTAACATACTTCAAGAAAGAATGTTGCATTTTAAAAGAAAGAATGTTGCATTTTAAGAATGGATAGAACAGGTCTCCAAAATACATATAGGTAAAAAGATAATAAAATAAATAATTTGTAATATTAATTTATACTTAATTAATATGAAAGAAGGCAGAAAAAAGGAAAATGAGAGCAAAAGACAGCAGGACAAATGAAAAACTAATCACAAAATAGTAAACTTACAATCCATCATAAGTTTCAATGCTTTGAACAATCCAATTAATAGGCTGAGAATGTCACTTTGTTTAAATAAGCCTTAATATTAAGATATTTATAAATTATGTATTTTAATTATAAAAGTACAGATAGATCAAAAGTAAATGCATGAAAAAGATACACTGTGCAAGCAGTAATCAAAAGACAGCTGGTATGGCTATATTAAACTCAGAAAGAGTTCATTACCAGTGATAATGAGGAATATTTCACTTTGATTCTACTTTTACCTTTCTTTGTTATTAGGTCTACACATGAAGAATATTTATATGTTTCTAATTAATTATCTTTATGTCTAAAGTGCTGCTTTGCTTCTCAACCTCCCAATTACTGTTTAGACAGTTACATTGAAGGGAAAAGCAGAAAGAGATGTCTTGTTCACTATTTTAAACTATTCTCATTTCATCTGAATTCACATCTGCAAATCATCATCGTCTTGGAAGTTCTCTGATGGCTTCAATCATGTTTTTGTTAAAAAAAAAATGCATCACATTTTGTGTATTTCTTGGTAGACAGATGGATTTGAAACAGCACAGTCCACTATTGCCAGCAGTGACACTCATGCATTGAAACCCTACACTTACCAAGTCACTGTCCAGTTCATTTTAGAGCAACTTCTACAATGAAGAAATACCTACTTTAACTATCTCATTTTTCAAACTACGTGTACTTTTTATTATTCATATTTACATTCTGGCAGTCAGTATATACAGTTTTACATAGTAGATGCTCAATATATGCTTGTTGAATTAATCGATGTACAAATAAAATGGCCACATTTTGGTCTCAAATATGTCCCTTCTGTTCATGTAGAAGAAAGCTTAACTTTTCTCTGCAAACATCTTTTCAATTAGTATTTGAAGACAAGCATTGTCTCTCCTGATTATTTTTTCACTGCAGGTTAAATGTTGCTAGTACATTCCATTGTGTTCTATAAGATAATTTTTGCACTACCATGGCCACTTTTTATTGAATGTGTTACATTTTTAAAATATTTTTTCATAACCCATTGCAATGTCAAGTGCCATTCCCAATCTATATCCTACCCTATTCTTATGATATTAGTACAAGCTCGAGTGCATACTGTAAATAAACTCTGTTTATTCAAATACTGATAACTTTCTCTCCATGTTATCTCCTGCTCTCATTTTGATTATTTAACCACTCATATCTTGAAAATCTCTGCACTGTTAATTCTTTCCATATAATTTAGGATGAAGCCATGGTAACACTCACAACCCCCAAAAAAGTTGTTCACAGATGGACTGTCTAATACAGCACGCAGTAAGTAGTGAACATTTGAAATGTGGCTAATTGGAAGCAAGATGTACTGCAAGTTTAAAATGAACAGAGTTTCAAAAAATTAGTAAAAAGATATAAAATATCTCACTAATGATTTTTGTATTGATTACATGTTAAAATTACAATATTTTGGATAAAATTGAATAAAATATAGTACTGAAATTAATTTAACCTCTTACTACTTTTTTAATATTTTGATTAAAAATTTTGAAATTACACAAGTGGCTTGCTTTTGTGACCCACATTTCATTTTCATTTATTAATATATTTTATTTCTTTATTTCTATTTGACAACAGTGGCCCACAGCCGTATAACAGAGAACTAGAACTCAGTATCTCAGTAACAGAGAACTAGAACTCAGTATCTCTTTCAGCTCATGCCGACTATGTCTGTACATTTTCTCTTGAGAAGAAAACCAATTCTAAACATTCAAGTGCCTACAGAGTCTATATTTATTGCAAAGGTTCCTTAGCAGAATCACCATTTTCTATCTTGAGTAATTTTACAAATTGACTTGTTCATGATGAAGAACAGAAGCAAACAATAATTCGAAATGTTCTTTAAGGATTCTGAAGGTAGGAGTTGCACTTATGCAGCTTACGTTGATGCTATTGGGAACCTGTTCTAAGAAATTCCCTTAGGACAGACCCAGTGAGAGAATCAAGTCCTCATTTTTTAAGCTTTAATACAATGGTATGTGGTACATTAAAGTCTAATTTGTCACTTCATGAAAAGTCACCCTGCAGCAAGGTTTTGACTATAATAGTCTTTCTTTAGATCCTTTCCCAGGCACATTTTGCAACATACAAATGAAATAAAGGTATGATTTGTTCCCTCATTCTGCTGGATTCAACTTGCAGCTGACAGAAGTTTTTTATTTTTATTTTAACATTGGAAGTTGCCCCTAGGGCTGTTGAATAATTGAGGTCTATGTTTCTTGTAGTTCCTCAACAATAAAATGTTGCTATCATTAGTTAATGAGAGAACACAAAGTTAAAGTCCCTGCTTAGGAAAGTAGTAGCTTTTTATTAACTTAGATTGTTCATTTTTTTATTTCAATATATTTGAGGGTGCAAATTTTTGTTGTTGTTGTTACATGGATGAAATGTACAGTGGTGAAATCTGGGCTTTTAGTGTACTTGTCACCCAAATGGTATACACCGTACCCAAAAAGTACCCCTCGGCCCTTTCTCAACTTCCCCCTTCCAAATTTCCCGTATCCATTATGAGACTTTATATGACCATGCACCATGCATACACATTGCTTAGCTCCAACTTTAATTAGTGAGAACATGTGGTATTTGTTTTTCATTCCTGAGTTGGGAAGCAAATATGTTCCTGAGTTCACTTAGGCCAATGGCTTCCAGTTCCATCAAAGTTGCTGCAAGATTGTCAGTTCAATCTGTACCTTTTTCCCTCCTAAATTTGCAAATGCCTTGATATTCCATCAGTTTGAAAACCTATCTGCTTCCTGTGACAGAGGTGATATTCGTCTAACAGTTGAAGAGATTTTCTAAGTGAAAACTACACTGAGTTTTATGTCTCCCTTTGCTAAATAACTTGCCAACTTATATTAATCTAAGTATAGACACTTTATGCAGGAATCTTAGTTAAAACTTTATACATTGTACCAACAGTTTAGGAAAAAAACATTTTTTAGTCCAACGGCTTCTTGCACCCCACTGGGCTATGAGGAACTGGTAGTGTTAAGACTGAAAATCAGACACTTATCTGGAACCTCTCAACAGGTGACATCTGGAAGAAGCCCCTTGGTATAGACGCAATGCAATTACAGAAATCTGATGGGTTAGTATATCAATTCTTGGTTATCACTAGAGAGAAGACAAAGGACATACGAGTTCAAGGTTATATTAGTTAATTAAATACTATCAGTGGGGCACTCCTGTCAGCCATATATGCAATAGCTTATTACTATCTAGCTATCCGTTTTTCTTCTTTTTTCATTTTGCAGTTGATACCAGAAAACATCTTAACTTACTTGCTCCTATGTAAGACTAATTAAATGATCATGCATACCTCTGTTATTCTGTGATAGAATCATATATATTTTCTTTATAGCAGCTATGATGTTTTGGAAGCATTAATTTGTTTAACTAGTTACCTAATTTCTGTCACCCATTAGACTCTAACTTCTAAGAGTAAAGGTCATATCTATTTTCTGTTTGGTATGTTTCCCCAATATCTATCACAGGGTATTTAATATAAAGGGTGCACCTTAAAGTGTTTGATAAATATTATTGAATCCAAAAGAGAAAATATGTTTTATCTACAAACATGAGTGATGGTATATCAGGCTGTTGAGGGGGTGACACCTACAGCCTAGTGGGGCCAGGATGAGCAGTAGAAGTCTGGCAGATTAGGAGGTAGAATTGCAAGGGAAGAGCCAGGGATTGGGTGTATCGAGGAGTTACCATAGACGGGGCATCTAAGCTCACTGCCAACAGGGCGTAGCCCCCAAAACCTGCTGCACAAGTCACATATGCAGAGACTTTTTGATCTAAAGCAGAGACCAGATACCATCTTCCTATTATACAAAGAAACTCAAATTTGATTTTGCTTTCATGGGTAGGGAGAGAATCTGTTTTAGTTTACTTCACTCCTAAAAGAGCAATATTCTGAGGGTTAGGCCTTCCAGGAAAAATTTTGGAAATCAGGTTGCATTTTCCCCTAATAGTTTCATCAATGTTTCAGAATTTTTCTGTCCAAATTTAAATAATAATTTCAAGTCTCTATTCTTTACCACCTGGTCCTCCTGTCTGTTACCCCTTGGTTCACTGAATGTCGTTATTATGCCACACTCATATTTGCTAAATATTGATGTTGTGACTTAAACCTTATAACTATATAATATAACATACCTAGGCAGATGTAATAAGTCCTGCTAAGATAACATGCTGAAGTATTTGATACCAACTGAAGTTGCTCACTTAAATTACCATTATTTTTGCTGAAATAGGCTATGGTTCACACAGACAACACACACACACACACACACACACACATACACACACAACATTATTGAGGTTTTTTTTATTAACTTCACAAAATGACAAACAGAAAATAGATTAAATGAATTTTATTTTCTATACTTTGGGCCAATAAATTATACTATATAAATCTAAAACACCTACCTCTATAGTACTGAAATCTATAATATATTATTTACAATTTATATTGAGCCTTTAACCCCGTAAACATGCTCTATATTCTGGACCAGTCCAAGTTATTCTTCTTTTCTTTTTGTTTGTATTTTAGACACTCTTGTGTGAATCCTTAATTTTACTGTGTCATTCATCAGTCAGTATTGGTTGCTTCTTTTTGTTAGGTCCCGTATTACACCATTAAATGATTAAACCCAGTGTAAGTATTAAGCCTTTATGAGAAGATTAAGATAGATTTGTTTTATCCAATGGTATCTGCAGTGTTTTAGCTACTTGCTTTGTTTCTTTTTCTGAAATACCATTTGTGTGTGTCTTGACCTTGTGGGTCTTTATGGGCTGTGTGCTGGCCTACACAGGTTGTGTTCTCTTGCAGCTGTGGGAAGGAGGGGAGCTGGTTGCAGAGAACATTCCAAATGTCCTTTAATGGAAACAGTCTCTTTACCCAATTCATGAATGAAGTCAGAGCTGAAAAGCACCATAGCACATCCTTTACCCTCATTGCGCTTCCCCAACTAATCTCAATATAAACATGCACCAATCCATACAATAGCAACAGCACTGATTTAAATTATTTGTAGCTTTTAGGGTGCAAAGTAGTTAGGATACCAGTCTAGCTTGTAGGCGTGTACTGTTTCTGATCTTCTAATTCTAGTAACATGGCAATCTGAATTAATATGCAATTCCCCCTAAAAGAAGACAATACAATCTGAAATAATCAATTAAACTAATGTTTTACAATGAGTATAGCCAAGAAAAATACTATTAAAAATAAGATTATTTGACAAAAATATAATAATCTAGCATTTTAAAAAATGTATATTGAAATTAACAACTCATGTAATTAGAAAGAAGATTAGTAAGTTTTAAAGAAAATATCAGAAATTAGCCCAAAATGAAGCTCTAAGAATTAAAGAGATGCAAACCATAAGAAAGAAGCTCAAAGATATGAAATATAGAATGAAATTTTTCAATTTTAGTCTAAAATAAGTTCTAAAAGAAAAAATAAATATAACCTATTACTAAATATTGAAAACAATATTTGATAAGATAATAACTGAGAATATTTTATCATAGGGGATCTAAATCTGAAACTAGATACACTGTTATAAAAATTAAAAGAATAAAAGCAAATAAAAAGAATCCTTTTTTTAAAGAAAAAAGATATATTTCCCCAAAGGCACAATAATTAAATAGCTCTTTCAATAGCTTCAATGTACAATACAGACAATGTGAGCATATCTTTAAACTGATGAAGAAAATATATTTAAGAATGAGAGTGATTCTTTAGAAAAATAAAGCATGAGAACTTGTTACTTAAACCAGTGCCAAAGATTTACTGAAAGATTCATATGAGGAGAAAAAATTAAATCCAAAAAGATAATGACAAAGGCAAGAAAATTTCTGAGCAAAAAACTATTAAATAAATGAATAAATTTAAATGAATATTGATTTTTTTCTTACTGATATTGAGCCTTTTAATTTATCATTAAATATCTAGCTTATGAACACTCAGCTTAGTGATTTGGTATTTCCTTATTTGCTTATCCTCTGTAGTAAAAAGAATTGTTTCATTTGGATGGTGAAGATAGATTTTCATTGGAAAGAAAAATAAATATCATGAATCCCATGCTATTGTAATAGTGCCGCAGTGTTAATTATTTAACCATTTGGTGAGATGTATGACATCTCAATCCAAAAATAAATAATCTGGGGAGAAAACAGTAAGTCCACTCAAGTGTTGTCAAGTATTGATATGTATACAAATCATCTTATTAAAATGCAGACTTGATTAATTCTGAGTGGAGTTTAAAGCCTGAATCTCCTGGAAACTCTAGATGACAATGATTCTTTGTTGCCCTGAGTATGTGCAGAGTGGCAAGTGTCTTCATATGTTCTGGACAGAGTAATATTTTTGTGCAAGCTTTACAAATGATACAAAAAATTTTACTACAAAAAGCTGTGAACATTGTTTTGAATTTCTGTGTTGAATTATAATATTAACCTCTTCTCAAATATTAACTTTAATACTTCCTTTCTACAAGATCTGAGCAACAGACATCTCGCCTGATTTATCATGTCAGATAAGCCTCAAGTTATAATAACTCATGCTTTAAAATCCCAGGATTGGTTTCCATTCACTATTTTAACTAGAGTCAAATTCCAAGTTCTCTGTTATATAAGTAAACTATTAGACACAAAATGATCACACAAAATGATCTTACATGAGTGTGGGACTATTTTACTGAAGCTTCTCATCTGCTCATGTTTTTTTTTCTCTCTTTGCCTTGCTGTTAACTAAATACTGCAGTTATCAATTCTCTAATTAAGTAATTAAACACATGCTTTGGAATCATAATATGTAGAATGCTTTTATCATTTCAGGTAAAACAACAAGAATGAGGTTAATTGTGTTATTTCTGCAGTGGAAGAAAACAGTGCCAGATGGGTCTAAGCTATTTGTTTCTAAGTTTGAGGCAGTTTGTGGTAACGTATTTGTGAAGAATACCAAAACCATCAGAGAGTTGACTGTCCTTGGAAAATATTGTGATATTGGATATTTGGGTGATTACCTTATCAGTCTCAAGGATAGAAATAGTAAGGACTTTAAGGAGAAATGTTCTCAAAATTCAGTAGGGGTTCTCAAAATTCAGGGGTTGAAAGGAGCTGACTTGAGATTGTTTTGAGATGGCTTTTAAAACCCTACCACTCAGATCTGAGATACCAGAGATGAAACCATCAGTATACGGTAACCTAATCTTTGA
>VBSM01003199.1:9285835-9300399 GCA_008086735.1 Cheirogaleus medius | reverse complement strand
GTATGTAACCCTAAAAATATTTGTACCCCCATTATATGATGAAATAAAAAAAAAGAAAAAAGAAAACCCTACCACTATAATTTTTAAATAAATTTCTGTATCATATGAGATATGCATGGGATGATAAGACAACATCTATTTAAGGGAAAAGCTAGGCTTAGATTTCATTCCAAATAAGATGAAAAATGCCTAATATTCCAGACTTTTTATGTTGTACCTTGTTTTTTTATTCCATTTTCTCACCCTGCACCTACCACTGTCCCCATTCTCTCATCACCCTACTGACACCTGAAATTCTCGTGCTAGGGGAGGTTATACTCTTCTTCTTCCATGTTGTGAAAAAACATTGGAGTAATAATTTCACAGGGAAAAGAAGCTCATAAATGCATTTATTTTAAGGAATAAATCCATTACTTTTTTCTTAAGATTATTCTTGATGGATAAAAAGAATGTACCAATAAATATGCTCAGTTGGAGTGATTGGAAACAACTCCTTGTAATTTCTGGTTTGTTGACCTAGATAGAGAGAATACACTTTATTTAAAGTCAATAGTTTTCTATTCATAATGCCTGGTATGAGGCCTTACATATATGGGGTATTCTAGATGGAGTTAATAAATGCATAAGTGGAATGCATATGAACCTGTTTTACTGATGTCTTTAAGATACATATTAATGACTATTTGCAACAGTAGAGTGAAAAAGAAAAAGACAAAATTGGGGGCCAAAGCAGGTCTAGGTTAAAACCTTGGCTCTGCCAAAATCTAGACACAGTGGTTTTAGACTAATTCCATTCAGCCTCTGCTTTTTCATCTGTAAAATGGGAATAATTTCCACCAGAGATTCTTTTGAGTATTAAGATTCAAAATGAAGGTAAAGTTCTCATTTTACCTGATATACTGTAAACAATTAACTCAATCTTTGAAATCCATTATGAAGATGCACCTTAATCATTTAAAGAACATGCATACCCTTAAATAAACCAAGATATTATACACAATATAATATTGTGCAGCCCCAGATTTAAGCTCTTTAAATTTGAAGTAGATAGAAAATACAGTGATATACATAAGATTAAATATAATATGTATTATCATGGTGAATATTTGGATAAGAATAGTCACAATTTAAAATTTTCTCTCTTAAGAATTGTTGTCAGGATGTAAATATAAATGAGCCCTAGAAGGTACAGAGTTATCTAAGAATAGAATTTTCTAGCAATCAAATTATAAAGTTGTTTTTTGTTTGTTATTTTTTTTTTTAGTCATGTCAACTTTCAAAGATGACACCATAAATGAAAACCAAGGTAGTAATCTCCTCTCAAGGCATCTAGCACGTGGAGTGATTCCAAATGTGAACTCTCAGCTCTCCTGGCAATAAGGAATGTTTAAGTTAGCATATCAGATGTACATGATGTACTTGCTCGTCATTGGCCCTAACCGGATCCGAACACATATCTGATTTGGGCAATGAGAATTAGGATCAGTTCGATTTCCATGGTCAAAATTGATGAGTCCTTACTGATCTTCATCTATGACCAAGTGCAGCCCCAGATTTAATGTAAAACATTCTAGGTAGACATTAGCCCTGAATTTTCTTCCTTCAAGAAATATAAAAGTAGATTCTTACTGGGGTCTGATCCTAGATTACAGCTACCTCCAAAGTAGTAATCATAATTATCATTACTTGCCATTTATCATCATCATCGTCACCATCACCACCACTAAAATTTGTCAAAAATTAAGTATCAGATACTGTGCAAAGGTCTATATAGCTATTATTCCACTTAAATTTAAAAGCAACACTGTATGGAGGAACTAATAGAAAAATGAGGGATTATAGAAAAGTAAGAGAAGAATCCTGGATTTGAACTAAGTTCTAAATCCTGGTCTGAATTCTTATGGCCTATGCATCTCTGTATAGTTTGTAATGCACACCAAAGGCTAAATCTAGAACTGGCAAAAAAGAAGAAAAAAAAAACTATACCATCAACTCAATTAGTGTTTTTCAGAAAGTAATGCTTGTGAAATTGCAGTTTTCTTTTCTCTTCCACTGTCTTAATGCTTTTTTGTGATTAAATAAAATATTCTCCCTAACAAGTAGTTGAAATTTTAGCAAAATCTTCTATGAAACAGGTAGATTTAGGGACTGCTGTAAACACTCATATTGACAGTGTGCATTCATGGCGTCGTCATCTTCTAGAGAATAATTGGAAACTCTTCAGTTGCTTGCGTCTGTCTGGTTGTGTATTCTCTTTGAAGGCTGCTTGAATATTCTTTTCTCTCTTATAATGAAAAAGTAAAAAAATTGTTCTGTGGCTCATAAAGAGACTCAAATAAAGATACCTTGGATGTATAAACTGAACATTTCATTTAAGGGAAACATTCAATAAAAATATTTAGTTGGTCTTATATAGCTCATCACACAGTGCCAAACCATTTGAAAGCAAAAATGTTTTTGAATTGTGAGATTATAAAAACCATCTGGAAATAATAAACTTCTAGAGCTGGCTTACTTTTTCTTTTTTGTCTTTTAAATCTTGGTAAGAAATTTCCACACCTGAGTATTTTTAAATTCCCATTCTTTTTCTTGCTCTCTGTTATAAAACCAGGTTTTATATGTCAAGCAAAAAACTATGAACAGGTTCCCTAAAAAACAAAATAGAATTATCACATATCAAGCCTAGATTGTTGGAGACAACTAGAACTGGAATAGAACTTACCTACTGTTTGTTGATCAATTGCTATGTGACCTTGAACAAGTTATTTCCTTGCATGGTCATTATGATGATACACAAATGGAAGATAAATAGATAGGTGATGGATAGATGGATACATAGATAGTACATGGATAGAAAGATATTATGATGAATATATTGTATATTATATATACACAGACATATACTATATATGTATACACACATAGATACACATACACTCACATATGTCATATATGAATATAAGTTGTGCCTATGTATGTCAGGGCCCACTTTACAAACCCCTCCTCTCCTGATGAAAACCATCTACTTCAAATGAACGTCCCTATTTTGAATAAATGAATTCCTGCTAAGAAAAAAACTGCTATCAGTTTAATTTCTATTTACTTTAGAAATATTGGCATTTAAAAAATGGCAAAAATAAAAGCACTGGCACTTAGTAATATCTGCAAGGCAGATATTTTGGGTAATTCTTGGTAAACAAATGTCTATTCTGTCCAATGCCAACATGAAAATGATCCCCCAAGTGGAGTTGCAGGAGGCAATGATGAGGCCAGTGGTAATTGCCAGATATTGCTTTAGGCTCCTCAACGGTTGGGGGTAGATTGACTGTGGATTCAGATGGCAGAAGAATGAATGGAAATTAATAAAAATGAAATAATGTGCAGATATTTACCAAACACATAATCATGACCTGTGCTAAACAATTATGACCCAAATCTGGAAATACATTTGAGTTGATTTAGAAATTTTCTCCACCTGCACTGACTATTAAATAATAGGATTGCTTCATAATTCTCTGAAGCATAGAACATTACATGGTAAAATAGTATCACATACAAACTTTGACTTTTCTGATATAAAAGTTCTGTGAGGAGAATAATTTAATTTCCATTTGAATCATAGTTTGAAAATTTTAAAAGGAATGAATGGAAAAACAGAAAGGAATTAAAAATGAAAATGACATCTGCTAAGAATCTACTCAGGAAATATCCTATGTGTGTTAAGATCATTAGATCATTTACTTTTCACAGTGACTCACTGGGATAGGATTATTTCCCCACTTATTATTTGTAAATGAAAATAATGAAGCTCAAAGAGTGTAGGCGTTTTGTCCACATGCAGAAAGATAGTCTATGGTCATGCTGGGGTTTGAATCTCTCTTCAAGTCCCTCCATTTGATCCAGCAATCCCACTACTGAGTATCTACCCAAAGAAAAATAAATCATTTTATAAAAAGGACATCTGTACCCGAATGTTTGTTACAACACAATTCACAATTACAGAGATATGAAATCATCCTAAATGCTCATCAACTGATGAGTGAATAAGGAAAATGCAGTATACATACACCATGGAGTACTACTCAGCCATAAAAAGGAATTAAATAATGTCTTTTGCAGCAATGTGGATGGAATTGGAGACCATTATTCTAAGTAAAGTATCTCAGTAATGGAAAATCAAATATCACATGTTCTAATGTATAAGTGGAAGCCAAATGAGTGGTATACCTGGTCATTAAGTGGAGTAATGGGCATTGAAAATTAAGAATGTGGTAGGGTGGGAGGGGAGTAAGGGATAAAAATCAACCTATCGAGTACAATGTACACTATTATGGTAATGAATACACTTAAAGCCCTGACTTCAGCATGGTACAATTCATGCACATAACAAAAAGGTACTTGTACCCCCTAAATTTATTAAAATAAGAAAAAACATTAAGAATATTATATAATATATAGTTCATCAGACATGCCTGACTTCAAGTTTATGCTCTTGCAATGACATCATTTGTGTTTCCCATACAATAGCCCCACATGACCAGTCTCCAAGCAAATGGCCATCTCTAAAATTAATCTCCATATGAACCTTGAGATGTTTGCTTTAGGATTATAGTCTTTCTCACTGCAGGTTCTAGGGCAATGTGATAGTATAAAGCAAGGAAGAATTTCCTGGGATCTCTTAAATCTTGCTGTATTATTATTAGTAATAGGAGTAGTAATGGTAGTAGCAATAGTATACAATTTACATAGCATCTTACTCTTACATTTCTGAAGAGGAATGAAATACCTGACTTGCTTTAAACTGTGTTCCCTCTAGTGGAGTCCTTTAATGATGAATTTAGTGAATTTCTGAGCTAAAAGAACATGTTTTCTTCTGGGCATAGTCCAGTAAAATGAATGCCTACTTTTTGGAAAAGAGTCTATAACATATTTAAACATATATATTAAATACAATGATCTCAACAGTGTAACTGCCTCCATGGTAAAAATTGTTTTTTATTTGTTTTGTTTTTGTTTTGTTTTTTTTTAAGCTACAAGAAATACATAAACAAACAAAGAAAAAAATATTGTCAACTGTAGTTCAGGCAGCTTGGGAATTGATTTTTGATGAACAGCATAAGACAAAAACCAAAAATACACATTTATTTGCATTTGTCTTCTCCATCTCTATTCCAAAGATACCTTTCGATGCTTGTTCACAAACAGCTGTCAGCATTTGTCTTCAGAGATAAAATAAGGAAAAGAAAATGACAACAGAATGCATCCATTGCATCTCTGGGGAAGCTCCATTTTAATTACTTTTAACTTACTCTACTTAATTTGACAGTTGGAAACTTTTGTCTTATTTGGTCCCTAGAACTCAATGTTATACATAGCTCAGTGAGCTTAATTTTGTTACAGATATTATCCAAATGCTTTTTAATCATCCAAGATCATGATGAGCACCAGAGAGGCGATGTTATTTAACAAAGATACTTAACAATGAATTAAACAGGGATGGTACTGATTAATAAAGTTGTTTGAGCTTCCTGCTATAGTCTCATTCTCTTTATAGTTATTTTTGATATGGCTGGAATCCTAGGACTGAAGCCTCCATTCCTTATGTGGTAAAATCTTATAGATTATAACTTACTATCACAATATGTGTGATAATTCCCATAGGGCCTGAGACGGAGCTCAATTCAGTGTTAATTTCACATGAAAGGAAATGGTGATAAACAATGCTCAGGTGGAAATTTCTTTTCAGATTGCAAAGGATCCCTAATTCCAAGCTTATTTTGGAAAGAAGGGGTCAAATTAAAGGGACTTTGGTCAAGTCTTCAGTCTTTTCAAATATTCACATAGAAATCTGTCACCTTGGATCTATCTCTTTCTTCATTGCCAGTGGAAGATATTTGTGTTTGGAAAATATTTGTCTACATCCCAATACTTACTACTACCAACTAAAGTGTGACTTAAACACACATGTAAATATGTTATAAAATAGTCTAAAGGTGAAAAAATAGTCTAAAGGTGAGTCTAAAAATAAGGGGAGTATGAGAGTTTTACATACTATCACTTGTTTGACTACTACATATAGTTGACCATCTTAATAAATATTCAAATTTAATAAATTAAGTATCAAAGAAAGAGACTCAAACATTTTTATTAAAATAATGTTTACTGAAATAATTATATATGCCAAAATGCATTTATTTATGCTATGCCTATCAGTAAAAGGGAAAATGCATCTCCTGGCCTCTTAACTATCTTTTGAGTAAGTTGTAAATACTAGAACTTAACTGGAAAGAGAAAAAAAGCAGGCAAACAGAGCTTATAAGTAAATGACTATGTGAGTACAGGACTTTGAATAAGACCAGAATTTCTACAGCCATCAATTCAACCCATAATGAATAATCATAGTAGATCCTTTAGAGCAGGGGTCCCCAACCTATGAAGAGTTGTATAATTATTTCATTATATATTATAATGTAATAATAATATAAATAAAGTGCGCAATAAATGTAATGAACTTTAATCATACCAAAACTATCTCCCCGACCCGGTCCATAGAAAAATTGTGTTCCATGAAAATGGTCCCTGGTGCCAAAAAGGATGGGGACCGCTGCTTTAGAGTGTTTGGACAATCACTGTTCCTCTTGTCTTCCAGTGTCAACCTTGAGGTTGCTGGGAAGCAAATCAGCAGGCAAGTAATGTGAAAGGCTGCTTCATTCCTTGGACAAGCAAAAGGAAAAAAAAAAGGAGTTTTACAGAACTATCAAAATAAATGATGCTACTATTTTAAAGTGGGTAGAACACTTAAATTGTGCCAAAAGCTATTTTATTTGAATCATAGTGTTTTATAGCCTCATATGCAAACCTCAATTACTATTTACTACCCTACATCAAGATTTTCCACATACTTTATTTCCTCTTCTAGTATGCAAACTACATGAAGGTAGGAATTGAGCTATTATTTATGTAATTTTATGTCAAAGAAAAACAAGAGATGAACCTTGGCTATTATGTATTTATTGTTGCTGTTGTTATTTTTATTATTATTTTTGCCCTCTAAGCATATAACCAATGCCTGATGGTTTGGGGTAAAGACCACAAGAAAAAAATTCAAATAATCTCACCAACTAGAAATAATATCTGTTAATATTTTGTTTATTATATCCAGATATATATTTCTCCATTATCATCTATGATTTCCAAGGCTTAATTTCACAAATACTTTTAGTAGCACCCATTTTAATTATTGATGACAATCTTTGTCTTCTATATTATCAGACCTTTATTTCTCAACTACCTCCTTCTCAACAAGTTTAAATATATAATGTATCTCTAATCTTGAAAATAGTATCTATTTCAACAATTGTATTATTTCCTTTTCCTCACTGTTCCATTAACCATTTAAAACTAACTAGCACCCTATATTACTGTACTGCAATAATTCCAATATTTCCACCAATGACACTATGCTACTAATTAGATTAATATATCTTTTAGTCTTCATCTGATTTTTCCTTGCAGAAATATTTAATAGTATTGAATGTTTTTTCCTACCATCACTGTCCTTGGTGTTATCAAAATATCCTGCATTTCCTCCTAATGCTCTTGATACCCAGTACCTCTGCTGGTTCATCTTCTACTTGGCTGTTAAATATTGACATTGTCCAGCTTGATCCTGGTTACCATTCCTTTGATAGCCTGTAGTTCTCCCCAAGGAAAGTTCTTCCATGCCATTAGCTTTAATTACCACATACAAGGGACAGACACACACACACACACACACAAATCAGTCTTACTGTCACCATTTTTACTTAAACATCTAAAAAGCTTCTAAAAACTTCTGGTTTTAGTTCCAACATGTAAAGAGCTTGCAAGTCTTCATTGCCTTCTTACAACAAGATAAAGCTAAACAAACTCAAAACCAATAACTATTTTTGGAACAAAAAACCCCTGAGATTTCAGGGAAAAATGCTACCCCAAAATCTGGAATGACAGGCAAGTCCAGGGAGTCACAGTGGAGGCTATTAATTTGTAGCAAAAGCTGTGCAGCCACGGGCTGATAGAATACTTCAATACAACTTCAGTAAATTGTTGGAGGTTTCACTTGGACTAGCTTGAGTATAAGCAACTGCTGAGGTCTGCAGTCTCAGGTGACACCAACATTGTAATCAATTTTACCTACAGAAACCCTACCAGGATATGACATTCTAGAAAAGGCTAATCTGTAGAGGTGGTAAAAAGATCAATAATTTCCAGGGTTTTAGGTAGAGTGGGGGAGGGTTAAGATGAAGTACAGGGGGTTTTGTAGAATGGTGAAACTATGTGGTATCATCTTATTATGGTGCATTGATGACAGCATGCATTTTGCAAAATCCACAGAAATTTACAACACGACTAGTGAAATTTAATGTATGCAAATTAAAAAAAAAAGTCAGAGGATTCCAGGATGAAATGCAAAATGTGACGAAACAATCACATGGTATTACCAATGTGTAAAACAATCTCACTGAAGAGGTGGTAGAAAAAAGTGCTGACATAACTAACTTAGGAAATGAGTAGAGTCTGTAAGCTTAAAAACAACACACACAAACCAAAAAAATTGTACATAGCAACTATATCATAGTTGATGAAATCATTTGTCATGAAAGTACATGTAAATAATTCTGATACCACTATACATGTATACCGGAATTGAATATTTAGGTAAATGGATGGTGGGAGGAGGGAGCCAAGTTTCTCACTGTTGGAGTTGGAAGTTACAGATAAGCAAGGGAAGGAGGCTAGCGTGATCTATGTAGCAATAGATTCATATTAGAAGCATCAGTGTGAACACATTTTGCATAACATAAAGATGCTTTATATAAAAATATTTACGGATATATGAAAATAGATGAGTTAAAATACATACATATATGTCTTTGTTACATCAGCAGGGAGAGCCCAGAAGCAATGATGCCTCAGTAACAATAAACATGCCCGGCCCACATCTTGGTTTCTCATGCCATTCTCAAATAAAAAGAACCAAGGCTTTTTAAGGAAACAGCTGAATCTAGGACTAGAGCAGGAAATATATAAGAAAAGTAATAATAAAAGCCTATGTTGATAGAGGTGTGTCCAAATAGAAGAGACGTGAGTATAGGCCGTGCATAGTGACTTCTTTTCAATGACTACAGTATGGAAAGGGAGAAGAGCAGGATGTTTTATGGTATCTAACAAACATCTCCTCAGGCAGGTGATGAAGGGCAGCACCGGATCACAAGTCATGTTGGTAGTGCATGCCTTTAACGTGATGCGACGAAAACTTCCCTTTACCCCTGTGATCTCCCTCCCCAAGTCCAATAACCCCAGTCCAATCATGAGGAAAACCCTCAGACAAATGTGAATTCAGGCACATCTTATAAAATATCTGACAAATACTCCTTAAAACTGTCAAGGGCATCAGAAACAAGGAAAATCTGAGAGACCATTACAGCCAGGAGGAGCCTAAGGAGAAAAGACAACTAAATGCAGTGTGGTGGTCTTGGGACAACAATAACAACAACAACAACAAAAAAGGACACTAGGTAAAAAACTAACAAAATCTGAAAAATTCTCTGGACTTCAGTTAATAATAACATAAGCTGTTATTAATAAGAGACTGGATGTGGGGTATAGTTGAACTCCCCATACTATCTTTGCAATTTTTCTACAAATCTAAAACTGTTCAACAATGAAAATTATATTAAAAAGTCTCTGAAATTTTTGTGACAACATTGTGTTTTTCTTTGTCGAACATAAAATTGACTTTTGCCATAGTCACTTCCCCAAAGCTCATTATGTCTATCGTCTTAATAGGACATACTGTCCATGATATCTGTGGCCTTTTTAAAAAAGTTAGCAATATATTGAAAATATTTCAGCATGCCAATAAATATCCCTTTGTACACAGGCTTAATAATCTTATAATATGTATATCATAATTTACATAATCAGTCTCTTGCTGTTGGAAATTTAGAAATGATTTCTCAAATTGTCATTATCATAAGATACTATATTTATGATTGTAAGTAAGTCTTTGTGCACATCTATGATTACTTCCCTGTAATAAATATCAAAATATTTTAATATAATATAATATATATATATAATTACTAAGTCATAGAATGTGAAAGTTTAGACTTATGGTTCATATTTTCTAATTGCCACCAGTCATGTATGAAATTTAGTTCCCAGAACTCTCAATGAAATTCTGATAGCATCTTTGCATTATGAGAGTCTATAATTTTATTTTTATTTATATAATTACCAGTGAGGTTAAAAATTAAATATATTTATTAGATATTTGCATTACCCTTTTATGAATGAATTGCTTTTATCTTCCATCCAGTCTTCTTTTTCCTATTACTCCTTTAAGAGCTTTTGTTACACAGCTCTTTTTGTTATGAATATACTTTATTTAAAAAAAAAACATTCTTGTGACACTAGCTTTACCCCCAGGCTGGCATGAATTTGGAAAAACAGGCTTTTTACATAATTAAGATAAATATACTAGGGCTAATTTTGTATTTGATGGGTGGTCAAAGTAACTTAGGCATAGTTTATTGCTCTTGTTATTTTGTTGCATTCATGAGTCATTTACCTTTCAGGGCCGATTTCAAGTGTCTCATGTCAGCTGTTCCAATACTTAGCCTTCAGCCATAACAATCAGATCCTTTACTCAGAAAAAATGTCATAAATGCTGAGCTGTCAGGCTGAATTAAGAAATGACAAATAAATAACATCATAAGGGTTGTTAAAGGCATGGACATGATAAATTTAAAAAATTCCTTTATTTTCATTATATGAATATTTTTGTTAGAAAATATAAAGTATAATAAATTTCTTAAATTTTTTTCTTAATTTGCATATTATTTTTTAGAGATGGATATACATATAGGAAAATAATAAGATCTAAACAAATGCACCTACCACTAAACTATAAAAGGCAATTTTTACTGACACAATTTTAAAGCACATATTTTAGGGACTAGGGATTAGGAGAGGGATTGGCAGATATCAACATTATTATTAACAAAGAAAATTCAAATATATTGACAAACTGCGAATGAAGTTTTGCATGTTTCCTTCAGGGTCTATCTATCATTTGGAAGTATGTCATTCTCACTTAAAATATATTTATTATATTCCTCTAATGAATAAGAAACAAAATTTTATAAGTTAATTAAGAGTGGAGTGATGGTCAGTAGTGAACCTATGAATGTTTTCATTTTTAATATTCATTAAATAAATCAATAAATATAACATCATGTAGAGAATTACAGAGATATTGATAAATCTTGGATTAGTAATAAGGAATACTGCAAATTACTATCCTTTACTTGATAAAAACTTTACTATTTCCCAAGATGCTTATACATGTGTCTTGCTCTATTTCCCAAGATGCTTGTACATGTGTCTTGCTCTGTTCGACATAATTTGCATAGAGCAATGGCATTTTCTACTACCTTGTTCTTAATTGGAATTAGCAATGTCTTTTTGATTGGAAGAGTTAGAAACCCCAATATTAACATGATGGTATAATAAAAAGCGACTCATTATTCTTATATAAACTTAACTCTATTTTTTTCAAAAAATGGAAGTAAATTCAAATAAATACATTTTTTTCAAAATGATCATATAAGATTTAGGAATATTACTAAATATTCATCTAAAACCCTAACTGTTTTAAGGTAGGAAAGAAAATATAATTCAAAATGAGAAAACTTACTAATTCTTGTAATTGCAAAAGGCAAGGTATAAGACACCGGGCCAGCTTTCTCATTTTTATGAAGTTAATAATAACTTGTATTCCCAGAATAATTAACTCAAAATTGTTGAGTGCATTATAAGAAACTGAAAAGCAAAACATGATATGTTAATTTAGGGTATAAAACAAATAGATCAAAAAGTCTTACTTTTATACAATTTCTGTAACATTGTGTATATTTCCTAAGTTTCTCTATATGGTAAGTTGTGATAAAAATAGAAACTTGATTTGCTATATTAGAAATCCAGACATTGATTACAATTAATAATTTTGAGAATCTATTCTCTGCCAAGCAGTGTGATCTCTTACTCATTGAGATATTGTAGGATAACTCTTCTATGCACATGAGATCTTAACCATCACGTTTAATAAAATAATATTCAAACCATTATTTCAAATTACACAGAAAACTACTTATCATAGTGAGATTCTGCTATTTAATGTCACCCCATCATGAATGACTGGCCCCCCTTGGCTGCAAGTTGCATGGGCTCTGCAGCCTAATCTGTTTGCTGTATTTTTTTTCCCTTTATTATTTGGTCTTGCAATCTCTCTCAGGAGAGTGGCTATAAACTCCAACCTTGCCCTGAATGGGCTCCAGGGGATTCTGTTGTGAGTGTTAACGTATCTTTCACAGGATACTTCTTCATCCCGATGGATGGCCTCATGCCTAAAATGTTTGACCTGACCTGGTGACTAGGGCCAATGGGAAATGAGGAGCCAGCTGGAACATCATCTTCATCTGTTTGTGTTGCTATAAAAGACTATATGAGATTGTGTAATCTATAAAGAAAACAGGTTTATTTAGCTCGCAGTTCTCCAAGCTGGGAAGTTCAAGAAGCATTGCGCTGGCATCTGCTCAGCTTCTGTTGAGGGCTTTCGTGCTGGGTGAAAACACAGGGAACTCAAACATCTTAACAACAACAACCAACCAACCAAAGAATCCTATTAAAAAGTGGGCAAAAGGAGAGAGTTGTATAAGGCAGATATCTGGATTGACCATGTTGAGGACTGAGAGGAGGTAGAGAACTGAAAATTGTGTGAAAGGTCACTAAGCCCTGCTTCTGGTGTGCGAGAGTTAAACCTATGATCAAAATAAATGCCAGGCAACATAAAATTATAAGAATTCACTACACTGCTAGAAGTCGGTCTTACCAAGCCCAGAAGAAGACAATGAATTTCCCACCACTATTTATGCATATCTTCATGTCTGCCACTCAAGCCAGCAAGACCCACAAGTCATAACAGCTGTCTTTTCCTCCCCAAATTTCTTTCCAACATACATTTCTTTCTCTTGCAGAATTTTTTTCACTATAGCTGATATAATAACATTCCTTCCAAATAAGAATTGATTCACCTTCCTTAAAAAGAGTCAGTCAAGAATTATCTGAGATCTCTCCTTGGTACATTTTGGGCTTTGGAATTGAAACAGGTGTGGCAGAGTCAAATACTCTAGCCCTTGTCTCACCTGATATTCAAAAAGTTACCATATGCATCAAATAGGAACCTTGCCCTCTAAGACCTAATATAGCATAAAAAGAAAAAGGAAAAAATGACAAAAACTAATTGATATACCCTGATGTAGTTTAACAACTACTATAATAAAGGTGCAAAGACTAATAACAAAATGAGTAAGGCAATGGTTATTTAAAACCAGAACAAATCTTGTAGAAGTTTTCTGACTTGAACTGGAACCTAAATTCTAGTTCAAATGAGACATAGATCAGTGGAAATATTAGGAAAAATATCTATTTTCAATTACAGCAAAGAGAACAAGTGGATTAATAAAAACTTCCTCCACACTGGCTAATGAAATGTCAGGCAAAAACAGCACTGATTTCTAGGCTAGAATTTGAAGGTTTTTGTTTGTCTGTTTTGAACACAGGGAGGTATAGACACTAGGACCTTTAGGCATGAGACTGTCATTTTGAAAACAAGGTTTAAGGAAGATGACCCTTGTACCTTTACATAACATGGGCAGAAACTTTAAGAAACTGGAGGCAGAGAGATGAGCTAAGCTAAAGATAATAGAAATAGAATTAAAACGTCATCTGTGTCTTTTAAAGCTCAGAAAGAGTAAGTGGAAACAGGAATTATATTTATATTATGACCCATCCTCCTGAATATACCCAAATAATCTTATAATAAAAAATAATATGGACACTTAATTATTTATTTCATATTGGAGTAGTTGTGGCAGTTTGTGTTTTTCAGTGAATTAGTCCATTTCATCTAAGTTGTCTAATTATGTGTATAGAGTTCATTGTATTCTCTTATTTTCTTTTTTATGTCTACAGTGTTTATAGTTTTATTCACTATTTTATTTTTGATATTGTTAATGTATATCTTATTTATATTTTTGTCAGCCATGCTAGATATTCATCAATTGTATTAATATTTTACAAGAACTAGCTCTTTGTTTCTTTGATTTTCTCTATTATTTTTAGTTTTAATTTTCATTGATTTCTGCTGATATTTTTTATTATTTTCTTCATTTTGCTAGCTTTAGGTTTAGTATGTTCTTCTTTGTCTAGATTCTTGTGATATATATGAGTGTTGATTTAATACTTTTCCTCATTTTTAGTAATTGTTATAAATTTCCCTCTCAGCACCACTTTGTATGTTTTCTACAATGTCAATATGCTATATTTTCATTTTCTTGGAAATCCTCTAGTTTGATCTGTCCTCAGGAATCCATCAAAAAATGACCCTGTTCTGTGGGTTGTCTGTTTGCTGATAACTAGAATCTATTTAGAACTCAGGAAAATCAGCAAAGAAAAATCAA
>VBSM01003199.1:9267421-9285735 GCA_008086735.1 Cheirogaleus medius | reverse complement strand
TTTGTGTAGACCTTAGTTATCATCACTTGCTAATCTAAGAGTCTGGTGCTCTCTGATTAACCCTTATAATATCAAACTATGTTCATAACCCTTGTGGATATCCCTTGGTGAAGTATCAAAGAGTAGATAGAGCAGAATCAATCACAACATCAGTCTCAGTACTGTTACCTAAAGTCATATAGTATTTTCCAACAGACTTGTATATAAGAACTCAGCAACTAATAATTAGGCAGGCAATAATAACACAGAACAGCCAGATAATAATATGAACTAGTGGTGCCAGCCAAAAATCCCTCTGGATTCTTTTCCTTAAAACTCTTACTGTTTGATCAATATGATTAAAGAAAAGGTTCCATTCAGCAGACTCAAATGCAATTAGTACAAATGTCTTCAGTTAATTCGAGAAAGTCAGGTATACCAAGGGCCAGATACTACTCTTTATAAACTACACCAAAAAGCCAATAATCACATTTACCTTTCAGTGACACATGGATAGTATTAGACAATTTGCTCTTTATAACTATTTTCCTCATTTGTAAATGCTACAGATCTGATGAGGAGCTGGCAAGCATTATATCAGCCAATGTGAGCCACAGTGAAGCAAAATGAGCAGAGAGGAAAGTAACAATTTCTTGTTGCAGCTGAGTTAATTTACTTCTTGTGTGTGAAATTTACTTGCATACATCTGAACAGGACCACATGGCTCATCTATCAAGGATATGTGTAGAATTCACTGCCATATGAAGTTTCTTTTATAGACTTAAACTTTAACATGATTGGAAAGATCATTTCCTCATGACCCTCCTGCATAAATTGTGTGTGAGAATAATCTAAACTTTATAGTGATCATAGTTTGTACCCATATTCAATGTCAGATAGATATATTCTCATCTGCATTAAAACTTTATGAGTAATTGAGAGCCTGACATTCTATGACCAGGCTGGAGATGGCGTTATCTCCATCGTCTTGGAAACCTTATCATTTAGGCGTGTGATCTCTCTAAAGGTGAATTCCTTGACCCAGAGACAGAGCCTTTGCAGTAAAATAAAGAAATTTTCCTGGCTGATATCCAAGGTCCATTTTCATCTAAACTTTTAATAATTGACTTTACTTACTGGAAAAACAAGGAAATGTGTAAAACCAAACACTTATTCTCTTGGAAGGAATGGAGAACATGGTGTGAATGTACTTAAAAACATTTGTAAACCCATAGGATTGCTTTAACTAGAGGGTATGTAAATGGGTTTCATGTACAGAATGTTTAATATACTGGTTAGATAAGTCAAATATTTAATTTAGAGTACATAGACAATACAAATATTAATACCTTTAGACACTATCAATTCAACCCATAATCACATTATCCAAAATTTGTCACTGTTCATTTTTGAGTGGGCTATATGAAATATGCAGAGGTGAAAATAGAATATTATAACCATTTTGGAGAATGAAAGCAATACAAATATATACATCCTATAGATGTATATTAATATAGACACACACTCTTAATTATATATCAAGCATTTCTTCATTATTTTTTTAATACTTGTATAGAATTTTATCATTTGAAATAAACATATCACATTTTTTTCATTCTATAGCCTAAAGATTTAGGGTATTTTCAATTTTTCATCATTATAAATATTTCCATCGAGTACTATCTCTAGAAAAGATGTAAATAAATTGTCTCTAAATATTCCTGAGTAGAGATTTTCTGAAATTAAATTAATCAAGAAAAATATACTATGATATGATACCTTTCTTACATATTGCTAAATGGCTTCTCAAAAGTTTATACAAAGTTATAGATTTTCTAGCACATCTATTGCAAAAGTGGTATGTAAAAGTGTCTTTCACATTGTACAATTAAGGGTATTTGCCAATTACTGCTTCATTATTATCTTTTAAAATAGTTGTTATTTAATAGAATAATATGGCATTCAATTTCAAGTCTTATTTTTATTAAATTTATTATTAGTAAGGAGGTAATCAGCAATACCCAATAATAAGGCAGTACTGAGTGTCAGCAGTTAGAGAAAATAAAGTAAAAATATGTTTTAACAAGTAACTCAGATACTTAGCTGGATAAGTAAATATGGGTATTAACATCTCTCAAATAGCTTTTAAATTAACATTTATTTTAAAATATGAAAACTTGAAAGAAGTGTTCAATAATTCTCTCTATATACACACAAACATATGCTACATATGTGATTATATTTTTTTTGCAAAACCAGTTGAATATAAGTTGAATACATCATAGTAATTAACCACTAAATAGTTAATCATATATTTTCTATAAATAAAGATATTTTCTGTATTTCACAATCTATCACACTTAAGAAATTAATAATAATTTCACCATATCATCTTATACATGGCCATATCCAAATTTTCCCTATCTGTTTTTATTTTTTATTTTTGGAGGAGGGTAAATATTGAGGATCCAGAATCTCATTAATTGACAATTTGTATTTTGTTGTTATGTTCTTCATTTTCTCCTAGAGATGTCCTTCACAGTTTTTTTGTTAGTTTTTCATGACATTGAAAATGCAAAATAGGTCAGTTCTTTAGTAGATTGTCCAACCTTTTGATTTATGTTTCAGTTTAAACTTTTTTTGCAAGAAAACTTCATAGTCAGTGGTGTGCACCTCTTACACACATGAGGGATCACTAATGTTCATTTGTCCCATTGAGTTCTATTGACTTGGATCACTTTTTTAAGGTGGTTGCTTTCCACTCTCTCCATTAATAAGAAATTCCTTCTCTTTTTGAAATTAGTAAATAATATATTAGATGCTTCTTTTATATTATGAAAGTATCCTATTCTCCAATAAAATCTAAACCAAAAGTGATCTACAGAATAAATGCAATCCCTGTCAAAGTACCATCATCATTCTTTACAGATCTAAAAAAATAATTCTTCACTTTGTATGGAACCAGAAAAGACCTCGTATAGCCAAAGAAATCTTAAGTAAACAGAACAAACTGAAGGCATCAGTCTTCCTGACTTCAGGCTGCACTATAAAGCAAAAACAATTAAATCAGGCTGATACTGGTACAAGAACAGAGGCATAAATCTTTGGAACAGAACTGAAATTCCATACATGAAACCATCTGCATATGGTAACCTAATCTTTGATAAAGCAGACAAAAATACACATTGGAGAAAATAATCTCTTTTCAATAAATGGTGTTGGGAAAACTGGATAGCTACATGCAGAAGAATGAATCTAGATCCCTACCTCTCACCTCTCACACAAATCCACTCAAGATGGATAACAGAGTTAAACCTAAGACATGAAACCTTAAGAATCCTAGAAGAAGATGTTGGGAAGACCCTTTCAGACATTGGCCTAGGCAAAGAATTCTTGAAGAAGACCCCCAAAGCAATCACCGCAGCAACAAAAATAAACAAATGGGATATGATCAAATTAAAAGCTTCTGCACAGCCAAGGAAACCATCATTACAGCAAATACACAACGTACAGAATGAGAGAAAATATTTGCTCTCTACACCTCCAATAAAGGTCTGATAACAAGAATCTATCTAGAGCTCAAAAGAATTAACAAGAAAAAAATCAAACAACCCAATCAAGAAATGGGCAACGGAAATGAACAGAAACTTCTCCAAAGAAGACAGAATAATGGCCTGCAAACATAAAAAAATGCTCAACATCTCTAATCATCAGAGAAATGCAAATCAAAACCACAATGAGATACCACCTAATCCCAGTGAGAATGGCCTGTATCAGGAAATCCCAAAATACCAAATGCTGGCGAGGAAGTGGAGAGACAGGAACACTCTTACACTGCTGGTGAGACTGCAAATTAGTGCAACCTTTGTGGAAAACAATTTGGAGATACCTCAAACAGCTAGAAATAGAAATACCATTGGACCCAGTAATAGCATTGTTAGGCATCTACCCAAAAGAGCATAAGACGTTCTACTATAAAGACATCTGCACCCGAATGTTTATGGTGGCACAATTCACTATAGCAAGGACATGGAAACAACCCAACTGCCTGTCAATTCATGAGTGGATAATCAAAATTTGGTGTTTGCTCACAATGGAATATTACTCAATTCTAAGAAATGACAGTGAACTAGCACCGTTTATGCTATCCTGGATTAAACTTAAACCTGTTATCCAAAGCGAGGTGACACAAGATCAGGAAAAGGGGCTACACATGTACTCGCCATCAAATTGGTACTGTCTGATTAAAACTATGGTGGTCAAATGGTGGCAGTGCTCACCAGGGACTTGGGGTGGGGGGAGACCCACAGCTTTGGGATGTGGTGAGAACTGTGAAGGGGGAGGGCTTACCTCTAACCCCTCTAAATGAGAGGCAAAGATACAAAATGCAACAAAAATGTCAAAAATACCCTCAAAAACATAACAAAACAAACAAACAAACAAACAAAAAAACATTTATAGGGTGGCGGGCAGGTGGGAGGGGGAAGGGTATATACTTACGCAACAAGTACGATACGCACCACCTGGAGGATGGACATGCTTGAGGCTCTGACACGGCAGAGGGGGGTGGGTGGGGTGGGAGGGATGGCAATATATGTAACCTTCACAATATTTGTACCCCCATAATATAATGAAATAAAAAGAAAAAGAAAAATAAAGTATGTAAATGTTCATCAAACATTACATGTACAATAGGACAAGGAAAAAATACTATATTAACAAAACAGAAATAGAAGATTTGAATCGTGTCAAAATTATTAAAGCAAGTAAAACTTCAGATACAAACTTTTCCTCAAAAATTCTCAAGATATTCAACATTGTAATTACAAAGACATATAAAACCAATGGAACAGAAAAGGGCCTAGAAACAGGTCTACACAAACATGGTTACTTGATTTGTGAAAAGGTCCCACTGCAGTACAGTGAAAAACTATTTGATTTTTTTAAAGAAAATAGTGCTGAAAATATTTCCATATTTAGTATGGAAAGAAAAAAAATCCCCTATCTTACACCAAACACAAAAATCATTTCCAGATGGATTAGACATTTAAATGTGAATGAAGTATAAGGTAATAAATCTCTTAGATGTAAACACAGGAGCATATCCTCAAAGGATTAACAAAATTTTCTGAAAAGAAAACTAATCATTAGGAAAATAGAATGAAAAAGTTAATTTTGTTAAATTAAGAACATATGACTCTGGGAGGCCGAGTTGAGAGGATTGTTTGAGGTCAGGAGTTCACGAAAAGCCTCAGCAAGAGCAAGACTCGTCTCTACTAAAAATAGAAATAAATTAGCTGGGCAACTAAAAATAGAAAAAAAAAATTAGCCAGAGTGGGGGGTGGGGGTGGCGTATGCCTGTAGTCCCAGCTACACAGGAGGCTGAGGAAGGCGGATGTCTTGAGCCCAGGAGTTTGAGGTTGCTGTGAGCTAGGGTGACGCCATGGCACTCTAGCCTGGGCAACAGAGTGAGACTTTGTCTCAAAAAAATTAATAAATAAAATATGATTATTAAAAAAATTACCATTAAGATTGTGAAAAGCCAAGACACACACTGGCAAGACTATAATTCAAACTGTTGGATTACATATATTTGCACATATACAGAAATAAATATATTTATGATACATATTTCTCTCAATATTTCATATATAGATTATATAAATAGCTCTTATGACTACATAAAGGCCAAAAACAAGATTAAAAATGAGTAAAAGTTACAAATAGCTATTACTTCACAATTGAGGACATCAAAATAACAAGTATTAATAAATTTGTGAAATGGTACTCAATCTTCTTCATCATTATGGAGATGCAAAGAAATACCTGAGTGAGATATCACTGGCCTATCTGCCAAATGGCCAGAAAGAAGACAGAAAGGAAGAAAATGGAGCAGTCAGAACTCTCAGGCTCTCATGCTCCACTGGTGGAAATGGACATTGATCAAACTCCCTTGGAAAACTATTTGGTAGGATCTCCTGTGACCCAGCAATTCCACTCTGAGCATATCCCAACTCTAATTTATCCCAGCAGAAATAGGTTCACATGTTCGCCAAATGACATATACAAGAATAATAACGCTATTCATAATACCTGAAACTTGAAACCATCTGAGTATTTACAAATAACAAAAGGTAGAAAATAAAGTGTTGTGTAATTACACAACTATTACTATACAGCAATGAAAAATTTTAGGAAGCTCAAAAACAGCAAAATTAATCTCTGAGAATGGAAATCAAGATAGTACTTAACTTTCAAGTGGGGAAAATACTGAGTGGAAGAATTCATGATACTTTTGTTAAATTTCTAGGTCTTTGTGCTCTTTGCTTCATATATTCCTTTGAGTTTCCTGAAAATGTTTTGTTACTGTTGTCTTGCATTCTATGATGCTCTTGCAAAATCTGCTTCCACCTGTCTGCTTTCACTCATATGCAATTTGCTCTTTTTGTATGGGGGGCCTAGATAATTATTTTTTCTCTTCATGGTCTATTAGTTCTACGAAGATACAAGACCTACTCGTAGTTCTACAGGGAACTACAGGACACATTGTAGTTGAACAAGCCCATTTTCTCAGATATTTCTCATGACCCTTTCAATAATATGTAGATCTCTGTCTTCCCTCTATTTTCAGACAGTTATTTTTATATTTTAATTTTAAATAATAGTTCTTTATATAGTCCTTCCTTAGCTTCTTTAAGAGATTGGTTCTGTAATCTAAACCTTATACCAAAATTGGGAGATGCTCAAGTCCCTGGTATAAAATGGTATAGTATTTGCATATAGCCTATGTACTTCCTCCTGTATACTTTAAATCATCTCTAGATTACATACAGTACCTAATATAATGTAAATGCTAAGTAAATAGCTATTGTATTTTTATTATTTTACTGTTGTTTTCATTATTTTAATATTTTCCATTCACATTTGATTGAGTTGTAGACGTGGAATCTGTAGATATGGAGCACCAACTGTATACTGTTATGCCATTCTTCTCCAGATACTTTTATTTCTTTGTGATTGTGTATATGCTTATTTTCTCTGTATTTTACAGCCCTCACACCATTATTACCCCTTCTACATTTGTCATAAAACCTTTGGATATTTTGATTTATTCTCTAAATCTTCACTTTCAGTCAAATCTCTTCTTCCTTTAGCACCTTCATGACCCAAATGATTTTGTCCTCTTCTTGAAATTTTCTTAGTTTTATCACTTTCCTTCCATGTGTTCATTTCTATTTCAAGTGTTTTAATTTCTAAATTTAGATGTTCTTTCATATCTTTCATTGTTTGATGACATTTAATTTTTATTTTATTATTATTATTTGTCTGTTTTCTAGTTGGTGTTTGGGGGTAGTAATTTTATCAGCTGAAAATTTTGGTTCTTTTTTTTTTTTTCCTCCTTAGGATGGAATATTTGTGATTTTTGCCTGTCCTTTTCTGTTCATGTCCATAAGTGTCTGGGATGTGGGGGACTAGCAACATCTGATGTATCTACAGGAGTTGACAAAAATATCAGTTGGCTTATTATTTTCTTACCCTAAGTCCATCATCCTTTTTTGTTAGAACTATGGGGAGCAGTTTATTTATTGAATGATTTTTTGTGCGTGTGTGTGGAATGATGGGCTTTGTGATTTTTGTTTTTGCGGATACTTTAATTTCCACCAATTGCTTCCTTTTTTCCCTTTTCTACCAAGCCTGAGTAGTAGCTTTTTCCTTTAGTTTAGTTGCTTAGCCTCAAAAGCCTTTATTCTAGAAAAGTGCATTATTCTCTCCCGATTAATGGAAAAGGAAGCTTCAGAGTTTAAAAATGCTTTTAATGTGAAATGAGGCTTATCTTAATTTACTAGAAGTAAAATGTATTTGTTTTTCTTTTATTGCTATCTTCTGCAAAGCTATCCTTAGCACTTTTAAATGGACCTCTTGTTACCTGTGAACTGTTCTTCCAAAGCCAAAAATAAATTGAAACTCCCTTCAAATCTTAATTGCTTCAGATATTTAATCTGTACAATAAGGCCAATAACCCTGACACACTTCACAGGACTGCAGAAAGAGAAAGCAAATAAAAATCACAAATACACACACAATTGTAAAGCTCTTGTAAATAAAGTACAGCTATATAAATGCAAAATAACAATAATAATTGTAATTGCTTTTGAACACTAGAATTTTAGAATACAAGTTTTGGTAAATACCTCTTCTCTTTGTGAATTCACAGTCATAATAGAATAGATAATTGTGTTTCCAGGGTTGCATGTCAACAGCCAACCAGAAGAGTGGGAAACTAGCTTTTTATTACAGTACACACATTATTTAAAGACAGCCAACAGAAATGAATCTCAAGCTCTCAAGCTTTACTTAGATGATTTTATATTCATTCTTACTATTGCTTCTGTCTTGTCTTTGCTGCTTTGACTCTAAAATAGCATGCAAACCACTCTCTTGATGCACAAAGTTCAACAGACCTGAAGTCACCTACCTACCTTCTCTACTCGATGCCACGTGTTCATTCAGGCATCAGATTAGGGGCTCCTCATCCTTCCTGGGCTACTGATTGTTCTTTCCCTTTTCTGAGCTTTTGTTTGGCCTTCTCTCTCCTAGACTTCTTTTTCCATCATTTCTTCTCTCCTTCTTTCATAATAACTGTATTAGGAAAATACCATCTTTGTCAGCATAAATCACTCCTTGGCTTTACTATTAATAGAGCCCTCACCAAATTATATCTTTTATTATATAGGATCACCTGCATCACTTCTTCCTCCTAACACTGGAGGGGAGACTGCTGCCCTGTTGTTTTTATCTCTCATAGTACTGCTCAGTACAGTGGTGTAAACAGAGACATGCCCAAGACGTATTTAATAATTGAGAGTAACCCAACACTCTATCCTGGTAAACAGGTGAGGGAATTTAACTTTTCTGTAAATGTTAGTGGCTTAATATGGAATTTCCCCTAGGCCTTTAGATAGTACCAGAAAGAAAGATCAAAATTCTCATTCATAATTTTTAAATAAAAGCCTCATGCACTCAAACGAAGAGTCAGGTTAGTCTTATAGATGTAAGCATATAGTATATAGATAAATATCTAATAATACTTTACTTGAATTAAATTGAATAACTTCGTGTGTGATTTCATAGAAAGATGTTTAGTACATTCTCAAAATTACAGTAAAAAAGTTAAGAAAATGTACATAACTATGCAAACACATAGGAATGCTATATGATATATTTTAAAAATTTAATTTATAGCTGAGTTTAAAAGAAAGAGATGAGATCTCCAGGAATCAGACAAAAGAAAATTTGAAGATAGCACAGTAAGCTTCCAGACTAATACAGAGCAAGGCTGAGAATGAATTGGAAATGGTTATTCACCTAACCAATCAACACACATACAAGGAGAGGAAATTTGGCCTTAGAAACATGTGAAGTGGCGATCTGAACCTGAAATCTCAGCAAAAAGCTGAAACCAGAAAGAGCTGCTCTGTCAGGGATCAGAAGCCTAAAAGGGAGCCCACTGTTTTAAGAAAGCCACGAGGAAGCTTTTCCCTGCATCAGATAAATGGGTGGTAAAAGAAATCTCCACTGAGAAATGTAAGCTCCAAGTAGATGAAATCAAATTTTGGATTACTCACTGATTTGGAACCCACAAGCTGAAATATTATCTAAAAACTGGGCCCAGACCAGTGATTATCCAGGGCACCTAACAGAGGCTTTGCACACTCATGCTCTTGAAAAACCTTCATAGCCAAAGGTAAGGCACACTAAAGAAGAAGAACCCATCATGAGTAAATATGACTTTATCCACATGCATAGAAATTACAGACCATATGGCCAAGTCTTCCACCAAGCATAATAATCATAAAACACACCAAACACGATGCTGAACACCACCAAACTATCAAATAACACAATTAAGACATAAAGTGCTATAAAAAGACTTGGTATAAGGAAAAAGAAGAATAAAGGAATATAAAATATAATGGAAGGGCAGAGTATCATGGAAACATATGTGGGTTTGCAAAAACAAATAAATAATAGAGGTGGGTAAAACCAATCAGTGAACTTCTAAATATCAATGAGATGGAAAAATCTGAGTGAAGAGTACATGGACACTCTCTATTCTATTTTTCCAGCCTCAGGTGAGTCTTAAATTTAAAATTAAAGTTATAAAAACTCAATGAGATTCATGACAAGATGTAGCATCAGAGAAGTAACAAAATCTGATAATATTGCACACAAAGCAAACAATAGACCGGTCTCACTTGTAACCACAGATGCAAATATCTTAAAACATCAACATATAGAATCAAACAAATCTTTGGGTTGCCACAGGATCCCTTCAAGGAAAAGATGGCAGTAAACTCAGAGGGTTTACTTGACTGGAGATTAATAAATGGACTATTTCCAGTTGTCTGGGCAGTGTCATCCCTGACAGAAAGGCTGACTGACAGGACCTACAGGGATGGAGACATGTGCCCACTGTCAGTTTGCAGAGAAAAGGCAGGGGGAGTAATGCCATCTTCTGATCTCCTGTGGGTATGGAAAGAAGAAGACAGGAATCCCAGAATAAACCAGCCAACAGAAGTGCTCCTTCCAGGGAAGAAAGCAGAGCAGAGAAGGATGGGGAATGGATCTGTGGGTACAAATGGGGATAAATAGTGCAGACCATTTATTTCATCCTGCATCGTTGATCTTGTCTTTTCTTTATAAGTAAAAACACATCTTCAAAGCAGGTGAAACAGATCCCTTCAATGCATGATACCATGGTGACATTAATTGCATCATATTCCATCCCTCATACTGGAGTCGGTCTGATGTTAGCTATCGCCAGTGCTCTTCATATAAAGTAGCAGATAGAAAGGGGGGAGGAAATATTTAAGTAACACAAATGTAACCACTACAGTCCCTGATTGTGTAGCTCGCCTTTAAGCCCAATTGATAATCATAGTTGCCCATTTCTCTCTCTCTGGGGAGTCTATGTTCCTGTTGTCTTCTTCAACATCCTTGGCTCTTCAGAAATTCTTCCTGTTAACTCCATTT
This sequence comes from Cheirogaleus medius, assembly GCA_008086735.1. Taxonomy (NCBI): domain Eukaryota; kingdom Metazoa; phylum Chordata; class Mammalia; order Primates; family Cheirogaleidae; genus Cheirogaleus; species Cheirogaleus medius. The sequence continues at coordinate 9,274,722 of VBSM01003199.1, read as the reverse complement.
TCATAGAATCCAAGTCCTTAAAAATGGTATTTTATTTATTTATTTATTTTTGGTTGCCAGAGTTTCCAACTGAACTTAATTACTGAGTATGAAAAGCACTCAAAAGTGCCCAGATAAATCCCTCAGGACATGCACATATTCCTTCTTATATCCACTCTGTAGTGCTCATCCACTTTCTCTAAGATAACCATGATTAATCACCCCAGCCATTTCTGATGACCTCTACTGCTCTGCCTTCCTTTTGATTCAGTGGCAAGAAGAACCCCAATGGTAAGATCTGTTTCAAATTTCAATTTTTGAAACCACAATTGTGTTTCTTGGTGGCAACAGTCCTCCCTCGGCCATCAAGACATTTGAACTCATCAAACCCATGAATGAGAGGACAGGGAGCAAAGTTTCTTACTTGTTGTATCAGATATAATAGCAAGAGAGAGACCTCCTACCTACCACCTCCTTGGTACTCCAGCCATGGGGAAATTGCACCAGATACTGAATGCTAGTTTGAGATTTATATTGAATCTTAAAAGAAAGCTTATTAACCTCTCAGGGTGTTGTCATCTAATTGGCTTCCTTTTCAATGATTAATGTATGGTTTAAAAAAAATCAGAGCATTTCATAAATTTGAGCCCCTTGCTTAGCCTCTTTCTACATAAAATAAGTGTCTTGGTAAGACGTGATCATGTGTGAAATCCATACCAATTCACCAATCAGAGTGTTTGTGTTTGCAAGAGTCCTGTATGGTAGAAACATAAATAAATTTCAAGAGTAAGTTCATATTCCCCTAAAGACAAATCAATGTCTTCTCCATAAACTAAAGGGAACAAACTACTCTACCTTCTATCAGATGGCTTTTATGTCCCCCTGGTAGAATGGTACCAATCAGGGGCTCAGTGTTGGCCTTTGTTGTAGGCTGTTTGGACACTCAGCAGTAGTGTCAGCTAAATCAACTGGAGGACAGAGAATTCCAAGTTGTTGTGTGCACACAAGACTCTATTCCAGATGTGTTGGCCACGATTTTCATGGATACTGTCAGTAACCACCAGGGTATTTGAAAGAAAAGGCCAATAAACATCCACCTGACAATAGTGGTGCCCCTGATGGACACTGACATGAGAGACATGAGTATCTTTAAAAAATAAGTTTATTCTAAGTAGTGAGTCCACATACCTCTCCCTCAGCTCTCCTTTTCAGCTATCTTCCAATCTTTGTTCTGAGTCACTAGACAACTATGAAGCAACTAGACGACTAACGAAAATATGCATTAACACAAACCCCATCCCCTTCCATGGGAAATAGACCAAGAGATACATGGCCTGCAATTCTTTCACTTCGTGAATGTTCCCTCATTACTGTCTTTCAGGGGCCGTCCATGAGTGGAGCTGTACAGGTGCAGAGGATATGGAATTCTAGCTGCTTCTGCCATATGGGCAGAACATCCGCAAGCCAAGCTTATAGATTTTTAAATTCTCTGTTAGCTAGTGTATTATCAGCTTTTTCTGTAATAAAGCTGCACAACAAATGAACCCAGAATCCCCTAGGCTTTCATCAACAAACATATTTCTCACTCAAGAAATGATCTGATTGGAAGTTCCGGTTACATAGTTGTGTTCACTTTAGTGAAAATTGATTGGTAGCTATAATCATGATGCATGCAAATTTCTGAATATGAATTAAATTTCAGTAAAGAAGAATCAGCTATAAATGCCATTAGTAAACATAACAGACTCTAAAGAAAAAAAGAAGGAAAAAAATGGGCTAGCTCTGAAGACAAGTTCTCCTATATAACTTTAAAGTATATGTTCATTGTAGTGAACCCATGGAAAAAAAACAGGAATGGAATTAATTGTAAATAGATTTCCCACCAAACCAGCAATTATTTTATTTCATTGTACTCTGGCTAGATTAATGCAAACACTTGAAAGGAAAAGAGAATATAGTTAAAAGATAGCATCTTACTGGAACAGTAATCCAAAACAGGAAGCTTTTTTATAGTGCTGTCTCAGATGACTATGTGCATTGTGCTCTGCCCGTCAAGGGCCACATGGGTATTACACTCAGACTGGACTCTGCTCACCACGTCCCATGCTCTGGTATGTGTTTGATTCTGCCTACTAGGGCGAGAGGGATCCATTTTCTAATTCTTACCAGATATCTTATATTGTAGCAGAACCCATGATCCTCATTCACCATTCTGTATGTCTAATTGAAGACTATAAAATAAACTGTTCCTTTTTCATCAGGGAGAATGGAGATTTTTAATTGGTAAAATTATAGTGTGAGGAGGTGTTGTAGCTTATTCATCTGTGGTTGGGAAATTCTGCCTTTGTCTTTTTGAAAACTGTTTTTATGTCCTAGGGAAATAGTAGAAGCAGGGATCAAAAGGAAATCAACAGAGTTATAGGGTCAGTTTGCCATGGCATGGCTTTATCATAAATTTGAGAGATTGTAAAAGATTTAAAAAAGCACTTTTGTGGGATTCCTCATCCTGGGGAGGTTGAACTTCAAAGTGAGATCATTTTTGAGCACCATATATTTGGGTTGTATTTTTTCTTAAAAATATTAATTCCCATCAAGTGATGTTGAAAAGGACAGAAAAATTACTTCGTAAAGCAATTGATTATAAGAGTACACAGAAAAAATAGGAAAGTGAATTCCATTTTTTTGACTAATCAATTTGTTAGGAAAGTAAGCATTTTGCAATTACATTCTGTTCTTATGTGCTGGTTTTCCTTATCTTCCATCTCTCATGGGAAGTCAGTGCTCAGCAGACACTTGAGGAAAGGAATAGGATTTCGACTTTCAAAGTGGGAATAATACAAAAGAGACAATGTGGCACACCAAATCTGTAGGGATAAACCAAACCGGATTAAGTGGAGAATTCATACAATACTGTGAAGACAGCATTGCATGTGTGTGACAGACATGAAGGCCACAGGAGAGTAGAGCTAGTGTCAAAGAACCAAGGGTATGCATAGAGCAACAATGGCATGACAGCTTTGTTGGAAGAAAAAGAAAAAGTGATTTATGTTATGGCCCAGTTGGATTGTCATGTGGTGGGTTGGTCTGCCTTAAAAGATCTGAAACCGAGGTAATTAGCTTATGAATTTAAATCTAATTGATCATTAATTGGTAATCAGCAAGTTTTCTCTCAAAACTTGTTCTCTTGAACACTGACTATCGGGTCAGATGCATTGTAATTTAACTCTTGTGTGGATCATGGCAATTTCACCAATAGGTTATACCTTAGAAATGCCTAGATACTCAAGGTAATTTGAAAAAGTAAACCAGAATATTCCATATGTCCTAGCTAATTCATGTAAGTGAATAATGAACTACCAAATTTAAAGGAATATAATACACACAGGTGATGACTACCAAAATGTCAGGTGTGGGATTGTGGCTGCATCCTGGATTTAAAGACAGGTATCCAGATTAAATATGGAGAGTTCTGGAAAAAGGGAGAACACACACTTTAGGACTGATTCGAGCAAATTGCGCTGGGACATACTTTGGTTCCACCAAAGGGGATGGAGGGGCTTGGCAGGGAGAAGTACAGTTCTTTACATCACTTGACCACAGACCTTCCGCTACGTATTATACAGCAGAAATATATCAGGTGGTTCAGTATAACCTGGCTTTTTTTTTTTACATAAATCCAGATACACAGCCAAGAAAAAAATCAATAGAGTGAATAGACAACCTATAGAATGGGAGAAAATATTCACGTGCTATATATCCAATAAGGGGCTGGTAACTAGAATCTATGAAGAACTCAAGCAAATCAGCAAGGAGAAAAATCAAACAATCCTATTAAACAGTGGGCAAAGCACAAGAACAGAAACTTTTCAAAAGAAGACAGACTAATAGCCAATAAACATATGAAAAAATTCTGAACATCTCTAATCATGAGGGAAATGCAAATCAAAACCACAATGAAATATCACTTCACTACAGTGAAAATGGATTTTTATCATAAGGTCCCAAAACAACAAATGTTGGCATGGATGTGGAGACATACACTGCTGGTGGGACTGCAAACTAGTACAACCTCTGTGGAAAGTAGTATGTAGACACCTCAAAGAACTGAAAGTAGAATTACCATTTGATCCAGTAATCCCACTACTGGGTATCTACCCAAAGGAAAAAAAAAGCCATTCTATAAAAAAGACATCTGCAGTAGAATGTTTATAGTAGGACAATTCACAATTGCAAAGATGTGGAAACAACACAAGTGCCCATTAATACATGAGTGGATTAATAAAATGTGTTATATGTATAAATGGAGTACTCATCAGCTATAAAAAATGGTGAAGTAATACCTCTGGTATTATCCTGGATGGAGCTGGAGCCCATTCTTCCAAGTGAAGTATCACAAGAACGGAAAAACAAACAGCACATGTACTCACCATTAATTTGGAATGAATTGATCAATACTTACGTGCACACAGGGAAGTAAAACTCAAGGGAAATCAAGTAAGTGGGAGGTGAGAAGGGTACAAGTAAATTCATACATTATGGGTACAATGCACACTATCTTGGTGATGGACATACTTTTAACTTTGACTCAAAGGGTACAAAGCAATTTAGGTAACCAAAATATGTGTACCCCTATAATATTTTTAAACTAATATATATATATATATAATTTTAAGAAGCCAGATAATTCTCATTACAATCTGTAATGGGTGATAATCCTCTTAGGTCCCCAGCTCCTGTGTAACACTCAGCTCACAAATTTTCCTCAAGGCAAAAATTATGTCCATTAAGACCATGGATTTTAGAAACTACAATTGTGTTAGGGTCTACTTTAGAATAACTAAAAGAGTGAAATTGGCATATTCCTAACATAAATAAATGATAAATGCCTGAAGTGATGGATACATCAATTATGCTGATTTGATAAATTAACATTATGTGGCTGTATCAAAACATCGCATGTACCCTATAGAGATATACAACTGTTATGTACACATAATAATTATTTTTTAAAAATAATTTTAAAAAAGAAGGCTTTAATGTGGTACTTCCAGAAACATTTCTGTTCACGATCAGTCAAGTATGCTGTCAACATTGAGAAAGTCCTTATTGCTTTATGAAATATTTCCTTTTGAGAGTCAAAGAGGGCAGAATTCGATGTTTTAGATAGCCAAACATCTTGGGAGACTTCTTTCAAGGAACAAATACACAACAAAGGACTGAAGTAAAGTATATGCTAATTGCTAGAGAATAATAATGTGGATTAATTTAGATTAATTAGTAGGGAGCTATAACAGATTAACAAAAGAAAACTAACATCAATTAGCCATACACCTAATGTCAGGAACTGTGTTCACATCCATTACCTCACTGCATCATCTCAACATTCCTGCTCTGTTTAGTCTCAACAGCATTCCTTCAAGTTCTGAAAATATTATTCACATTTTATCATTAAAGGAGGTTCCCCAAGGTCACATAGAGCATGGTGCACAATGGTGTAAAATAAAGACTGTCTCCTTCAAAACCCTATTCACTTTTTAAAACTGATATCCCACAACCCTTCTTTGATCAGAAACTCTTTAACAGTGTGTGCTCACTCCAACACAGGTATACATGTTTGGTGTTAGGCTACCTTCCTAAGTGCTCTTGTGTTAGGATGATACTTAAGTTGGCATTTCTTGCATACACATAAGTCAGCAGTAAGAGAAGCAGCCTAGGAACATGTTGGGTGGTAAATTAAAAACATTTTATGTTTAAAAATTCTCCAAGGCCCAGGCGTGGTAGCACACACCTGTAATCCAAGCACTCTGGGAGGCCCTGGTGGGAGGATTGTTTGAGCTCAAGAGTTCAAGACCAGCCTGAGCAAGAGCAAGATCCCATCTCTACTAAAAACAAAAACAAAAACAAAAACAAAAACAACCCTGGGCATGGTGGCGCGTGCCTGTAGTCCCAGCTACTCGGGAGGCTGAGGCAGAAGGATAGCTTGAGCCCAGGAGTTTGAGGTTGCTGTGAGCTAGGATGACACCATGGTACTCTAGCTGGGGCAACAGAGTGAGACTCTGTCTTAAAAAAAAATTATCCAAGCACGATCAGGGCAGGATGTATGAACAATGAGACTGTTCTTTCCTTCTTCGTGCTGCCCTTCATCTTGGCCACGATATTTTTCTAGCTCAAGTTAAAAACCACTTATTTGAACCCTGGCCTGTCCTCTACTTTGATTAGCACTGTCTTTGTAAGCATTTTTCGCCAGATAATCACAGACAGGGCTACTGGCCCTTGGCTACCCATTCTTCACGTTCTTTGCACAAGGGCAAAGTGAAAAGAGGAAAATTCAACGAACAACTTCAGTTCTTTTAGCCATAGGAACTCAGGGAGGTATTAGCACAAGTCAAATTCATGTACCTGCTAATTGGCCCAGGCAGAGATTCTACATTTCTTACTTGAAGACACTTGGTTAGGCAGAAAAAGTTCATATTTCAGCAAGACTATAATCAATATATCAACTATATTAGCCTCACGTCAACACACAAGGGTTCATTATTAAGCAGATTCTGAAGGGCTCATTGAATATTGCACTTTGAAATGTGTGTCTGCTGCCTGGGAGCAATTTCCAACCTGTCTTCTGGGAACCAGGACATACTTAAAAGGATTTAAGAGTAGAAATCTTTCACTTAAGAAAATCCATTTCAGCAATTCGCACATTAAGAAAAAGGGAAATGTTTTTTTACCAACTTCACTGGCATTTGATGGGGGATCCTCCAATAAAACACAGGTAATTTTACTCTAGTTATTATAGCTATAGAAGTATAAGTGCTCCTCTACCCTCTTGCAAATATGGAACTGCAAAATCCATCATGGTCATTGTTTATTACATCCAACATTCTGAGAACAAGCTCATTTTACTTGAACAATACTAACATTGAACACTTAGTGAGTGTCAGAATTTTGCCAAGAAATTTAATGTTATTTAACCCTCACAACAATCAAAGGAGGTAGTTGCTGTCACTATCTGTATTACATAGTCATAGGAATTTAGAAAAGTTAAATGAACTATTCAAATTCACATAATTTATATGACCCAAAGTTTGGATGTGAGTGCAATATGTCTCATTCTAAAATTTATATCCTTAATCTCTAAGTTATACTACCAAGAGAAGAAAACTAATAGCTAATATTTTTCTGTGTTTTTTGTAAGCCAAACACAGTAAGGAGACCAGCAAAACACTAGAGCTAATTCTAAGAGTATTTGAGGAAACAGAGATTTATAGCACAGGGAAGGAAGGAAGGAAGGAAGGAAAGAAGGAAGGAAGGAAGGAAGGAAGGAA
>VBSM01003199.1:9251347-9267321 GCA_008086735.1 Cheirogaleus medius | reverse complement strand
TTAAAATTGGTTATTCCCGTATAAGGCAATAAAAATCTAATATTGGAGCTTATCTTTACTACTGGAAAAAAATGTGTAAGTTAATATGCAACTTTGCAATATTGGGCTCTAATCAAATAGTAAATTAAAAAAATTGAACCCATGTACATTCTCCTAGAGAAATAATTAACCTTTTGTTGGGCCTGCTAAGCAGTACTATCACCATCAGTTATTTTAAGGGCAGACCCCTATCCATTACCACCTTATTTCTAAATTTGGAATAATTTTTCTTAAGAATATTCAAAAGTAATGATGATGGTAAGTATTTTTGTTTACTCACAGAGTTCTCCAAGTGATATAATCTCCCACAAAATTGAAATATTGCAATTTTGAGTTTAAATGTTAATAAAGTTATTATCTGATGAAGTAATTTATTTTTCTTATATCAATTCACTAATATGGAGATTAAAATTCCACAATAAGAGACTTATTCCTTTTAATTTTAGTATTTAAGATTTTTCGGAAAATTTTTAAATGAGCAAATATACAGTAGAGTAATATAGAATAAATAAATTCAACGTTTGATGGCAGAGTAGGATAACTATACTTGCAAAACTGTATTATACTCAGGTGATGGGAAATCTAAATATCTTGACTTGATCACTAAGCATTATATACATATAACAAAATTCCTTATGTAGCCCAGAAATTTGTACAATTCTTTTTAAATTAAAATAAAATGTGAATAATAGTGATTTAGATGTTGGAGCCTATAAATGCGCCAATTGTATCTTAGGTGAAATTTGAAAGCTACTGGGAGTCATATAGCCTACTTTATTTATCTGTTACTTTTCAGTATTCTTTTCTTTCATATTAATCATGTGAAATAATTAACACAGCTGTAATTACTCCCCGTGAAATATGAAAGAAAACATATAAATAGTCTCTGGAATAATCCTGTCACCAAGAAAACTGCATAATGTATATGGTCCTTTCCTCAGCAAGAGTCTAGGTTTCACTAACAGGAACAAGGATTCAGTCACAATAATAGAGGAAGATGGGATTAGTTTCACAACAGTAGACCCAAAGAAAGAGACCCATAGCTTAGGTCATAAGGGATGAAGATTTAAACTCAGACTTCTGGTTTTGTCACTCCACAGTAGAGATGCAACTTTGGGAATTGCAAGAGCTTATCCTTTGGCTCACACTTCTCCCTCCATGTGGAGAAACAGAATTCAGAAATCACATTACAATTCAAAGGTGCTATGTAAGGAAGGCTTTGGAACAAAAGCTACTAGACAGATGCTTAAAATAGTTGCTTGCTTCAGGTTATGAAGACCTGATGTCTCTGCTCATGCTGGGACCTCATCTCTCCTGGAAAATCCTTGGAGGGTCACCTGCCAACTTGGCTGTCAAAGACAAACTTACCCTTTGCTAGCTCGTGTCTTTTATTTTGAAATAATGTTGCTTTTAGCTAAATAGCTAACTGGTATACATTAAGTTAAAGTCCATTCTTATCCTGAGCAGCCACTTTCTCTTTTGGACATGTGTAGCCATTAAAGCTTAACTCTTAAAGGCAAATATGAGGGGCTTCGAAGGGTGTTCTTCATTTACAGCCGTTAACTTCTATTTTAAGGGTGAGGAAACTGAAGCAAAGAGAGATGAATCATTCACCCAAAGTGATGAAATGTGAAGAAGAATACAGTTTCTCCTCAAACAATGCTTTTTTCCCCTACTGTTCCCACGTGACTCCATAGCAAACCCTTGGTATTTAATAGCATGCGATAACAATTTTCAACTTTTAAGGACATAAAATAAATAAATTTTATCTCTGTTTCCAACCTTCCCATTAGCTGGTAGCAATAATGAAGATCATTACTGATAAAAATTTATACAAAGGTAGAAGGAGCCAAGCTAATCCCACCAGGAATAATCTACATGTCAACTGAAATTAGGGTAATGCTATGGAAGTCCACCAGGGATGAGGAAGTAGCTACATCTGCTTCTCCATTCTTCATGAGACAGTCTGCAGTATGTTAGAAGAGGTTTGTCACTGACTAGGTCCACAATATTTCGTGTGATTTAGAAGAATTATTCTATCCATTGTGAATTCCTTCAGCCTTCCTTTTCCTCATACTCCATCTCACACCAGACTCACATCTGTTTCCCCAAACTTGTAATGCCATTCACAATCTCACATCTGTCTTCACTGCCATGTCCAATTGGCATGCTTTTCTCCATCCTGTCCGGCTATAAAATATTTTCTAATCTTTTAAACCACTTCCAGGAAGGTTTGCCCATATTCTAATGTGTGTCACCCTGTAACCTTACAGACTTGCATTATGTTACTGCTACACTTCACTGCATCTCTCTCCCTAACATAAATAAGATTATTAAAAATGCAGATTAATACTTATTTTTGAAACAAAACAAAAGAGGTCCAAAACAACTTGTTGATAACATGATAGAAATCTGAAAGGGAGAATTCTATACATTCCCTCAACTCTTCTTTGTGCCCCTATGTTATCCCCCAGTGAGTTAAACACTCAGGAGGGAGCTATGCCGTTGCTTCTTGCCTACTGTCCTTATATTTCTGTAATAAGATAGAGCTCTTTGCTCTCAGTGGGCACACAGTCAACTCTTAAAACTGATATGATAAAAACAGTTGTACATTGCATTTTTCTCTGTCAGTCTCAAGAATCCACGCTACAGACTATCTTTTGTGATCCTGCTGATTGAAAATAGCAGCCCCTGCGAGAAATAAACTGAACACTTAACATTAGTGGTTTTGATCGTGACAGCTTTTGTGTCAGTATCTTAGATTGGGTCTATTTTCTTTATGTAGTTTATCCTTATGAAAACAACACATTTCAAAGGGCTTATTATAATTGGGAAACTGTACAAAAGGCAGTCAGCATAGGGCACACATATACCTAAGAATTACTGTATATCAGGGAATGTGCTATGTTCAAATCACTATTTATTTCTTATTGAAAATCCTAGACTTAGGGAAGTCACATGTTAATTAGTAAACATTTTTCTAGTTGAAATGTAAATGCCAGGTACAGAAAGTAATCCTGAGGGTTGGGCTTTATTACCCTATAGGATAGGAAACTAAGTGACCTTATTCTAACATTCCTTTATTAAATTGGCTATAAATTGTTCTTTGAACCATCGTTTCCTTCTTATTATTTACACCATTAATTAATGACTTGCATGAAATCTTTGACAAGCGTTTTTTTAGTATTTGGAGAAGAGTCTTCTTGTTTTTCACGTTCAAAATTATGCTTTAAAACCCCTTACTTTGGGTTCTATTGGTCAGAAAGTCAAGGCGCAAAAGGTTTAGAGTGGTGCCCTCATTTATTAATGTAATTTCAGTATATTGCAATGTATTACAACTTTTATATGCCAGGTTGAATGAATTTAATAAATTATATAGTCTAATTTCAATTAAAGTTACCCTTACAAAATAGACATGTAATTGCTATACTTCACTGCAGCGAAGTATAGACACCTGCAAGGAAATAGTATATTGAAGATAATATCAATAATGCAAGCCAAACAAAAAATAAAAATTGTTACAGCCAACACTTCGAATTCTAGTATAAATTCTTCACTTGAAACATACAGGTGGAGAAATGAGGCTCTAATCAGTTATAACAAAAAGCAGCAGCAAATTAATTTACAATCATAAAAGCTACTTAAATTGTGAATACAGATACATTACCACCATTTTTAACAAGAACCTTGCCTTAGTGGATATTATGTAAATTGTTCCTTGGTGAAGGATATTTTTGATATATGACAATCATTAAAAACAATTCTAAAATAAACTGAACTTAGAATCAGCTCTTAGAAATGCTGTGTCAAAGGTGTAAAATCAATATTTTGATTATCAAAATATCAATATTTCAATAAGCAATTATATGTAAAGAAAAGATAGAAAGGAGAAATCAAATATATCTATTTGACATATATATGAAATAAGCATATATTTATATAAAATCAATGTATATACATATAATACCCACACACACTCAAATTTAAAGAATTATTGAATTGAAAGACATTAATCATTTAAAAATATATAACTTAAGCTTTATTTCATAATTTTAAAATTTATCTCATGCATGTATTATAAGGTTTATTGCATGTTAGTAAATGCATATATTATATAGATAAATACGCATTTGCTGGGATACTCTAAAAAGCTGTATTTTTCTTTTTGCTTTACTGGTAGAACAGACAAAATCATACACTGGGGAAAAAAATCCTTATTCAATAAATGGTGCTGGGAAAACTGGATAGTCACATGTAGAAGACTGAAACAAGACCCATACCTTTCACCTCTCACAAAAATCAACTCACACTGGGTAACAGACTTAAACCTAAGGTATGAAACTATTAGAATTCTAGAGAAAAACCTTGGAAATACTCTTCTAGACATTGGCCTAGGCAAAGAATTTATGAAGACCCCCAACACAATCACAACATCAACAAAAATAAATAAATGGGACCTGATCAAATTAAAAAGCTTCTGCACAGCCAAAGAAACTGTCAAGAGAGCACAAAGAAAACCCACAGAACGGGAGAGAATTTTCGCAAGCTATACATCTGATAAAGGGCTGATAACTAGAATCTATTTAGAACTCAGGAAAATCAGCAAGGAAAAATCAAACAACCCTATCAAAAAGTGGGCAAAGGACATGAACAGAAACTTTCAAAGAAGACATAATAATGACCAACAAACATATGAAAAAATGCTCAACATCTCTAATCATCAGGGAAATGCAAATCAAAACCACAATGAGATATCACTTATCTCCAATGAGAATGGCTTTTATTATTAACAAGTCCCCAAACAATAAATGGGGGCGTGGATGTGGAGAGATAGGAACACTCCTACACAGTTGGTGGGACTGCAAACTAGTTCAACCTCTATGGAAAGCAATATGGAGATACTTAAAAACAATACAAGTGGATCTACCATTTGATCCAGCAATCCTATTACTGGGCATCTACCCCAAAGAACAAAAGTCACTCTATGAAAAAGACTCCTGCACTCGAATGCTTATAGCAGCACAATTCACAATTGCAAAGTTGTGGAAACAACCCAAGTGCCCATCAATACATGAGTGGATTAATAAAATGTGGTATATCATGGAGTACTATTCAGCTATAAGAAACAATGGTGATATAGCACCTCTTGTATTTTCCTGGATAGAGCTGGAACCCATTCTACTGAGTGAAGTATCCCAAGAATGGAAAAATAAGCACCACATGTACTCACCAGCAAATTGGTATTAACTGATCAACAACTAAGTGGACATATAGGAATAACATTCATCGGGTGTCGGGCAGGTGGGGGGGAGGGGATGAGTATACATAATGAGTGTGATGGGCACCAACTGGGGGATGGACACGCTTGAAGCTCTGACTCAAGGGGGGGGGCAAGGGCAACATATGTAACCTTAACATTTGTACCCCCATAATATGTTGAAAAAAATAAATATAAAAAATAATTTAAAGAAAGAAAAAAATATCTAACAAAAATAATACTGTCTCATTCAGGAAAAATATTATTAAGAACAAAAAAATTATAATAACAAACACTAGAGATAATAAATAATTTGCAAATAGTTGTAAAATAAAAAAAAAGAATATTTACTATTCAAAAGTTTACGGACTGTTTTCTGGGCGATTAGTGGCTACTCCTGGAATAGAGAACAACTGCGGAGACTGAAGCCTGCGTGGGCTTGGCCATAGGCAAAGTGTCAGACGCAGAGGACAACACGGACGTCATCGTAGTGGAGGCTGATGGGTAGAAAATGATGGATTTGGAGGCAGAACACCTTCCAACTGTCTCTTTTTCATGTCACACCTCACTTTGTGGTCCACATATCTACCAGAGAGCAGACTATGCTTGCCACTACTTGTCATTTCCCTCCTAAAACTCTGTATTGACACCCTGTGTCTCCAGTTGGGGGCGGAAAAAGTACCCAAACTTACGCTATACATATTTTGTTGTTGGTTTTTTTTTTAATTTTTGTTTTTCTTATCTTTATGACAGTATTTCTTGATGTGAAGTAGTTCCTGAGTAGTTCCTCATGTGTTTTTGTACACTAGCAAAAGCAAATCGTGGTTCTACAACCCAAAATGCCATTTTATGCTTCCAGATCTGACTTTCTTTTCATGTTATGTCTCTAAGTATTTTGCTTTGTCCCCATTCCATTTGTAAACTTCTCATTTATCTTTCTAAACTTATGTTAAGCATTTATCCATCAAATGTGTGGTTGTGTGTGTGTGTGTGTGTGTATGTGTGTGTGTGTGTGCATACATGTATTTCAGAAAAATCTTTCCTAAAGTAGGTGGAGAAATATAATTGGAAGGCAAAATTTGGGGAATCATAAGGGTAGTAGTTTAAGTTGAGAATATGTAGACTGAGAAGGGCTAAGACCAAAGACTTTGACTAACATTTAGGGAGATACAAAAAGAAGAACTCTAGGAGAAAATAAAAAGAATTTCTCAGAGATACAGGAGAATGCAGCAGAAGATGATGGCACAGAAGCTGCAGGAAGAGACTCTTTCAAGAGGAGGGATGATCTATCACTAGCAAGTAGCACAGAGGTTCAGAAGACAAGAAAAGCACTCAAACTCATCTGAAAATGAAATTAAATAGTGACCTTTCTCTCTAGAGAAACAGAACCAGTAGGAAATATAGAGATGTATAAGAGGGGCATTTATTATGGGAATTAGCTCACATGGGCATAAAGGCTGAGAAGTCCCTCAAAGGATAGAATGATGCCTGCCCATGTGGACGAGGGTGGATCTTCATTCCTCAGCCTACTGATTCAAATGCTAATAATTTTCTGGAAATGCCTTCACAGACACACCCAGAAATTATGTTTTATCAGCTCTCTAAGAACTCCTTAGTCCAGTCAATTTGACACGTAGAGTTAACCACCACACCTTAGCAAAAGCAGCATTTATACTACAAAACAGGAAGAAAGATGGACAGAAGGCATAAACAACAACAGCAAAACAATGGAAAGTGTTCTGCCATAAAGATCTTAATTTTCTTAAAAAGCTTTGCCTGAGCCTCAGACCCACCTGTGAGTATTCTTATAGTTATTGCAATATATTATAACTTCCTCCTTTCTGTCATCTCTGTCTTGCATGTATTTTTTTTTTTTTAGTGGACTGTAAATGGCAATTCTTGATTAAGGCACCTTCACACACAGCCTCCTCCCTCAATTAACTGTAAATCATCTGAGGTATTGGACTGTGTCATATCCGTCCCTACATTTTAATCACTATGAACACTGCCTGCCATATTTTAGGCTCTTAACTTGAGCTTTCCTTTGGAGTGATAAATTGAGGAGTATAGAATATATATTGCAATGTATGACAAATGTTCTCAATGGTGTTGGACTTCTGAAAAATTATATATTTCAGCTAGGTCTCTCATCAGCTGAGAAAGTGCTTTAATTTTATTGACTTATTGACTATTTTATTGGTGAAAGGATCCAGACATTTAGGTCTCTGGGATCTTGTGAAGAATTTACAGGACAGCTCATCCGAGTACTGAATAAGGTAAGTTTCCCCTTCAGGTATGTAACCTCCAGCTCCAGTGGCATAATTGGTTAGCATGTGGTACTTATACAGGTATGTAACCTCAAAACTTGACTTCAATAGTGACACACTCCAGTCAACTCAGCTAACTTAATTAGAATAGCCCTTAGATAATAATCAAGAGTCAAATCCCTCTATCAACAACAACAATTCCTATATGAAAAGATAGTGAAATGAGAAAGGGTGAATGCATGAAATAGTTGGTTAGAATTTGAGCTCTCTGGTTTGTGAGAATGAATATTATTATCTAGAAATCAAAATCATTAAAATACAGTTAAGGATTTTGGTGAGAAAATAAAAGGAATAATTTAAAATAGCTTCCTAAATAAAACCATTATCCCTCAAAGCATAGCTATTTAAAGGAATCTATGAAATCTTACTTGGTTCAAAGATCTCTATGAATACCATGCATGACAAACCATGAATACAAAATAATGTACATAAAAGTCAATGTTTTCATAAATGAAATTATAAAGGACTTCGTATTTTTCTTCTCTTAAAATGAAGAAAAGCAGCCCACAATGCAAAATGAATTATAACTTAATAGTCTTATTTTAATTATTATCCTTGTTGGTGTGTAATTGTGGATTAAAAACCCATTCCAGATAGAAGAGAACTATATTAACTAAAATAACTCAATAGTACTTTTCTAATAAAGGCAATGGTTAGTATGTATTTTTTTTCAACAATATAATTATTGGAATGGAATGTAAAAATTGTTTATTATTGTAAATCTGCATAAAAATGGTTTCAAATTTATTGTTGGTTATCAGTTGTAATTTACAGAGAAGCTAGAAACCCTGTTTCAAACAGTCACTGTGGAGCTAGTCAGAGGAAACATAAACAGGCTATTCTGCATTGCCCATTCACTACCTTTTTAAAAGATTGAGTTAGCAGTAAAGCTGGATTTTTTTTTCTTTCTAATATAGAATTATGAAATCAGGAGCTCTGATTGAATTATTTTTATTAGTTATCCAATTAATAGCACACAACTCCTAAATGTACAACTTGTAAATTTTTACCAATATATGCAGCAAAGAGATCAATAAAGGGAACATTCCTAGCAGCCCAGATATTCCTTCATAAACCGTACCAGATAATACTTCCAAAGTCCCTGAAATACATTTTCTAACTTCTTTTTTTCCTTTTTTTGAGACAGAGTCTTGCTCTGTCACCCCAGCTAGAGTGCAGTGGCACCATCATAGCTCACTGTAACCTCAAACTCCTGAGCTCAAGCTATCCGCCAGCCTTGGCCTCCCAGAGTGCTAGGATTACAACTGTGAGCCACCACACCCAGCCTAGTCTTGATAACTTCTAACACAGTACATAAAATTTGTCTGTTCTTGACTTGTTTTGTACAATATTACATCTGTGAGATCCATCCAATGTCTTGCATGTTACTATAGTATACTACTTTCATGGCTCTATAGTATATCATTTATGAAGGTTCAATGATTTATATTTCAACTCTACTGTCTGTCAATGGACATTTGGATTATTTCCAGTTCTCAGTGATTGTGAATATTGTTCTCATATGCATTCTGTACATATGTATTCAAGGGTATATGTACTCATTTTGTATACATGTAATAACATATTTTGATAAAAAAATGCTGGGTCATAAGATAGCTTCTGTTCAGTTTTATTAGGTAATGCATATAATGCTCACTAGAACCCCAATTTACACAGTCTCTTACTGTCTCTAGCACTGATAACTGGGATCATAATATTTTATATATCTATACACATAATAATTTGATGCATTTTAAATTCATGCACATATATATAAAACACAAAATATGTACATTCAAAATGTATCTAGGTGTTCAGCCTGTATCTACTTTTAAAACTTTTAAGTGGAAGATTTTCTTAATTGCAATCTCTTAGGAATATCAGAGAACCAATCATATTTTGGCAGGGCATTTCATCAGTGACCTGCATAAAATAAAGCTGAAATAATTTCATCTGAAGCCATCATTTCTGACCTTTTCAAAGAAAGATTTGGCTTTTAATCAGAAATCTGTGTTTCATTTTGAAGAAGGAACACATCATTCCATTTCAGCTATTTCCATACAAATGAACTATTTTCCATATGATAAGATTAATAATGAATGGACTTGCATTCCTACAAGCAGATGGAGAAGTTCATGCAGAAGACCACTCTGTGATCTAGCTAGATATAAAATGTATAAAATGTGAAAGGTATAAACTGTCCCCAAGTTTGAGGGATAAAGGAGTAAAACTTGTCTATGATTCATCTCCATTGTGTCAACCACTCTTGAATTTATCAAGAGATAAGCTGAAATAAACCCTTTAGGCCAATATCTACCCTGTCATAAATGGAAAAAAATAGGCAGCAGTTTGGGACAAGTTCACGTTAAATGGAAAAAAGGAGGATAAATTTTCACTAAATTTGCATATATATGAAATTGTGGGTTAGAAATAATTCTATTAATTAGCTATGTATAAGAATATCTCTAAGCCTTAGTATTTTTATCTGGAAAATGGCATAATATTTTCTTTGAAGGAATGTAAGTTTCAAATGCGAGGAACTAAGTATTGCAAAAATGCACTATATTTTTGCATGACTATGGTATTACGATGATGATGACTAATTTTTTATTTTCAAGCACCTTACCATTTATTATTTTATTTTATCAGTGAAGGTGAATAAAGCATGTGTTATCATCACGCTGTTCAGAGAGGAAGGTCTGTACTGGCTTATACCACAATTCCATGAGAGCATTAGGTCAAGGGTCAATGTCAATCACTCCTTCCTCCTAGTTTGGTTCTTTTTCCTCCACTAACTTTCTTTTTTCTAAAAAGTTATTCATAAATGACTCATGTTTCCAACTCACTGGACACACTTCTGTATATTCTTAAAATATTCTCATGTCTCCCACATCAGTGAACATTAATTCCATACGAAAGAAGCTCTTTTATACTTCTACTCTGCTGCTGCTCAACCATGGGCTAATTGTTGTTGTTTCATATATTAACATTATGTTTCTTTCTTATCTCCTGGATTAGAAAACTTGTTTGGACTGGATACATGAAAACATAATATTCACATTTATTATTCTACCACTTTCACCAACACAAAGAAAGAAAGAAGAAAGGAGGGAGGGCTGGAGGGAGGAAGGAGGAAAGGAAGGAAGGAAGGAAGGAAGGAAGGAAGGAAGGAAGGAAGGAAGGAAGGAAGGAAGGAAAAAAAAATTAGTTAAATTTTCTATTAGCTCTATTTACCACAATCACATATCAGAGACCTAACATTTAATGAAGTTCTTTTCCTAGTGGGACAACAGTCATCCCAGTGTAGTTAATTCATAAACCTGCATGTATGGTCCCATATTTTCATCTTACCTACTCAACTTATTGGCACGGTCTTCAAGTTTGTGTTCTCATGGTCATATGATGGCTGCTGCTTTTCCAAGTATCACAGCCTCATAAAATTAAGACCAGGGACAGGAATAAGTAAAAAAGTCTCTCACTCAAATGACTTTTAAGAAAGATAGAAGTGTTTCCAGGAAACTGCACTTACTGTCTTATTGGTCAGGACTGAATCCCAAACCCATCCCAAATCCCTCCATTGCCAAGGAGGATGGAATGGCCGTGGTTAGGTTAGTTTAATTCAAATTTACCTCTTGGGTCTGGACAGGGACACAGCCTCACCTGAAACACATACCACCCACCCCCACTTGAAAACAATTAAGGTCCTATTTCCACAAAAGAACGGAAATATCTGTTGCCTAGGAAGCCAATGTTGTGTGCCATGGAGCAAAATATGCCATAGAAGTCAAAAGTTGGCCCCAAAATTCTCATTGATCTAATTTCCCTTTTTATTTCTTCACTGTGTATTGCTAAGAGCATTTTCATTGTGGAGTACCTTGTCTTGGGCTTGCTGAGTGGTTTGAATATCATTTCTGTATCTAAATAGCAGAGGGATCTTGGGCAATGTACTTACTCTCTGTGATCTTCTGCGTCTGTCCCAGTGCAGGCATGCAATGCATTCGAGCTCCCAATGCTTGTGATTTGCAGCAGTAGCTCCCCCTCTCTCTTTATCCCCACCTGACCCTATTCCTTGATGTTGCACATTTCCCATTGTGGTGAGTGCCTTCTGGGGCACTCCAATTAGAAGCTTTTCACAAGCTGTTGCTTGCAGTACTTATTTTTTTCTTGGTCTTATTATTAAATTATAATTCTATTTCTATTGGTGTTTTGAAATTCATCTGCCAGATAATCTATTATAATGCTTTGCAAGTTTATGCTGTGTCCCAGAGAGATGCTAAAGAGAAATAAGTTTTGATTGTCGCAGAAATTCAGTTTCAACTTCAGAAAGAAACTGACTAGAAAGGTTATTGGTCTATGAATTAGCTGCTGAGAAAGCTGCAAAGCCATCTTCCCCAGAGATCTTTCATAAATGGCTAAGTGTACCTATGACAATTTAGAAATGTTTAACTGTCTGGAAGGGAGAGATGAGATAATTCTTAATTTGTGAACCAGATTGTTCCAAGGCTTAAATCTTCTACAAAGCACATAGACTGACCAGCTTGGGAAGAGTAGTCGAAACTCTTCTGGAGGCCCACGGACTGTGAAGGGTAATACCAGGACATTTCCCTCCGCCAAAGACTGAATGATGCTTACACAGGTAGGGCTATAAAAAGCAGCCCTGGGATGCTCCATAGTCCTCAGGGAAAGAAACTGATCCAGGACACCTGTCTCATTAGGATGCTATAAGGACTATGTGCCTAAGAAGAGTACCAGTGATGGTGTATAAAGAATAAGAGGAAGTTTTGTCTTTTCAATTTTAGAAATATTATTGGCAATGCAGTATGTCAAAAGTTATCAAGTCTTGGATTCAAATCATGACACTTCAAGAACATCTCTTTAACTTCTTAGACTCATATTCCTCATCAATAAGAATCGATAACATTTTGGAGAACTTTTGCAAACATTAAATTCCATAAATGCATGAAACAGTCTGGAGTGCCGTAAATTCTCTATTAAAGTTGCTTTTTTCAGTCTTTCCAGTTCCGTGCCAATAGTGCTGCTGGGAATACACTAGAAAGTCATAGAGCAGGCACCTTAGAAAATGGAGCTTAAGGCACGTCTTTCTTGCTGAGGCTGTTAGAGTACTTCAATCTCAGGTAGCAGGAAGAGGGAAAATGGGATGTAGGCAAATACACTGTGGTTCACAAGTAATTTGTGTTCACAGTCTCAAGAAAACACACACTGTTGTTTGGTTCCACGGCACATCTTCCAGACAGGCTCCGTGAGGCTTCCTATGACTAGAAATAGTCCATTAAACTAAGGAAGGATAAGGAGGTGTCTGCTGGTTCCTTCACATCTCCTATGTTTCATCTCGCAATGTTCTTCCCAAGTGAGTGATTCCCTAACACTTTGGGTTGGGTTACCCAGTCCTTCCCGGGAGCTTCTCAAAAGTCAGCTTTCAAGGCCATAGTCTGCCTTATATGATTTTGGAAGTGGAAAGAAGTCAGAGTCTCCTCTCTGGTCGGCAGTTTCTGAGGCTCCTTTCTCTATGGGTGCCATGGAAGCCACAGCCCTGAGGAATTTCCCTGCATCAAAGTGGGTAGGTAGGTAGGCTTGTGGGAGCGTGTGCAAGACCAGATTGCTTCCATTTGGAAACTGGAACACAGTCGTCAGCTGAGGATGAGAATGAGGGAGTTTATACAGGGTGTCTTCGGAAGACGGAGGGGTAAAATTATTGTCCAGAAGAAATGGAGATTTACTTGACTTTTGTGGTGTGGCAACATTGCAGTATTAGGAGAGAAGGGAATACCAGCAGCGGCCAAGACTTTTCGAGGAACATGCAGCTGAGGTTTAGGAGACCAAGGGAATCTGGGTCAGTTCCTTGACTAAGTTCCTGTAGTTTTTTTGAACTTCTAGCCTCCTCCCCTCACCCCCAACACTTAGGTTTTTCTTGTAGCCCGAAAGATCACAGTTAAAGGCTGTTCAGCCCGGGCGGGGACAGCTGGGGGCGGGGTCTGCCTCAGGTCCTAAGCTCAGGTCAGAGGGCTGTAGCTGCCGCAAATCTAGGCCAAGACCCCGCTCGGAGAGGCCCCAGATTTCTCTGTGGACGCCCACACTTGGCGCTCAGCAGTGTGTCCTATTCCTTCAGGCTGGCACAGGCATCACCGCAGCTGGAGCCCGGCAAGGGTGCCGTGTTGATCCACCAGGGCTCCTGCCCTCTCCGCACTGGCTCCACACACCTGCACCGGCTGCCTGGCAAGCATCTCTTGCGCCGACTGGGCCTCGTTCCTGATGATTCCCGCGCTGAAGTCACTGAATGTGAGCAGTGAGCAGAAAGAGTCTGCAGAGGGCCGGCCCCTGGTTCAGGGTCCTTTGGGGTGGCTGCATCGGGTGTGGCCCTGGCAGAATCTCTGCAGGCCCCTCGTAGAGGGCCAGGTAAGCAGCTGACTCCTTAATGTCTGCTGTGCGCTTCGCAAAGACATCACTGACCTGAAGGTTGGTGGCAGCCGGCGGCAGCGTGCTCTCGAGAGGGCCGAGGTTGTGGACCGAGCCTTGCTCCTCCCCCACGTGTATCCAGCGCTCCTGGCCGCAGCGCTTCCGCCAGAACTTCCGCGCCGGGAATCAGCCAACAGTGACGCCGCTGCGCAGGTCTTCCAGCCGCTTGCGCTCCGCCGTGCGGTCCAGGACTGACTCCCAACTCTGGCAGGGCCTCTGGGCCTGTTTCCTGTGCCTCCCACGCGAGTCTCCAAGGCGCAGCTTGCGCACCGAATGGGTCACGTGCAGCCACCGTAGCTCTCAGAGCAGCTCTGGCCTGTGCCAGGGTCCCTGGTCTCATGGACGTCCACACGGCCGAACACCATGTTCTCCAGGCCCCGGCTCCAGTGGAGGATGTTGGAGCTCCCCTTCACTGGCACCAGGCTCAGCAGAGGCTGCTCCGGGCACTGCTGGTTCCTCCCCAGGCAGCTCCTCCTGTCTGGTGCCCACATTCAGCGAGTTGAGACCTTCTGACTCCGCTAACTTCTGGGCTCGCCCCAGACCTAGTACCAGAGTACCTGGTACCAACCAGAGTACCTGGCTGGCCCATGTGGCCTGAGGACCAAGTTCCTGCGGAGGAGGGAGCAGAGGGCGGTTCAGGGTTGAGCACTTCCAGGAAGGTACCCTGGGAGCTGAGCTCACCTCTGCTGCAGCTCCTCCTAGGTGAAGAAGTTGCAGCCAGCAGGATTCAAATGCTCCTGGTAGAGCAGCAACGGCACAGCCCCGGCTCAGAGTGTCAAGCTGGCCAGTAGCTGCCAGAGCCTCCCACATTGGGCTGGGCAAGAACTGGCATGGAAGAGCCCTGGACTTCGGCAGGTGGCCCTTCTGGGCTGGACTCTTCTCTCCAGAAGATGAGTCTCCTTTTTTTCTATCACATATATCGAGTTTCCAAGTCATGTATTAGTTTCCAAAGTCGATTAATAAATATTAAGTGATCACTAATGTGAATTTTTCTCTAGGGAAGGTGCGTATGAAGAAAGTAGAAATTAAGTACCTAAAAATCTAGTCTTGGAGATAAGAATGAAAAGATAAAAACATTCAGAGTAAAATTACTATAAATTAACTGATGTGGATAACAAGCATATTCTCACCAATAGAGAAGAGTGATCAGGAAAGGGCTGGGCTTGACCTAGTTTGGGGATTTTAGCTCAGATTTAATAAGAGGTTATAAAAGAAACAGGTAGGACTGCAGAGGCAAGGCCAGTGGGGATGTAGGAAGAACAGAACTGGTTTCTTATAAACCAGTATGGCTAATTAGATGAACTCTTATAAATAAGCTATGAACCATAACTTGGAAAAACAAGATGGGATCAGATATTAGAAAATTTTGAATGGCAGATTCTGGTATTGAGACATTTTCTTAGAGATGGTGGAGCACTAGATAATGCTCCATATGTTAATATTAAAAATAGCCAATATTTCTTGAGAACATATTTTATCCTGTGGCTAAGCATAATGGCTTCCTGTGTTTTAACTCATTGGATCATTTGAACAACCCCTACTCCCAAACAAGGTGCCATAGTTTAAAAAGTCTCACGGTTTTCTGATGAATTTTCTGGGAATAAGTGAGAGGCACAGAAAACACATCTTTACAAGGATACATAGGTTAAGGAAAGTAAAGACAACGAAAACAGACATCCTTCCAGACTGGACTCACTTCACAATATAGCCAAAAATTAGTTCCCTTTAGATGGCCTCCAACCCGACAGTCCTCTCTGCAGTGGTAGAGCAGACCTCAATTCCCTATACATACTTCTCATTTGAGCTTCACTGGCTTTCATTTGATATTGGACTTGAGGTTTGCAAACCAGAAAATAGTTCCTTGGTGGTTCTCATCT
>VBSM01003199.1:9237192-9251247 GCA_008086735.1 Cheirogaleus medius | reverse complement strand
CTCTCTCTTGCAATCTATTTATGTGGTATATTACATTGATTGATTTTCTTATGCTGAACAATTTAAGTATTACTGGCATAAATCTCACTTGATCATGGTGTATAATCCTTTAAAAGGACTTTTGGATTCAGTTTGCTAGTATTTTTTGAGGATTTAACATCTTCAACCTTCTGCCAAATCCTATTTTCTCTTAACCACTCAAGGATATTTCACTATTTCTTCTATCTTCTGTGTCATCAGTTATCCTCTCTCTCCCTCCTAACCACATCTATCTCCAGCTTCCTTCCCCCACCAGTGGATCACTTATGAAAACAAACACAGAAACTAAAATGTCCCCAATTTGACACCATTTCTCCTCAAACTACTAGTCCCTCTCCATTCTCTTTTAAGACCAAATTTCTTAAAAAGATTTTATTCTTGCTAACTATACATTTATTTTATTTTTATTTTTTTCCCTCTGTCCTCTCTAGAACCCATTTCATCGGGTTTTGTCCGCAGTGAAACACTCTTTGCAAAAATCAGTATAAAATGTAATATTGCTGTTTCTTTGACAGTACAAAGTGTTGGGCACCTGCTTAGTCCATTTCAATTATCTCTATCATGATGCTCTTTTCTGTGTACCTTTGATATATTGTTTATCTATTTTATTTTCATGGAATCACAGATTCCAAGCTCTCCACTCTCCTAGCATATCCCTGCTCCCTCTCTCCACTTGGATATTTAATATGCATCTAAAACTTTAGCATATATATATTATACAAATACCAGATTTCCTCTCCTGCCTAAATAAATGCATGAGTGGTTAAGCAGATATACCACTTGATCCTTCTCCAGCAACCCTAACTTTCCTTTTGCTCAGGCAACCGTGCAGTCTTGTATGAATCATCTCTTTTTCTCATATATTTAATTCATCGGAGAATCATTTCAGTTCTGTCTTCAACATCCATAATCTGGTCACTTCTCACCATCTCATCTGGCCTGAGCCACCACTGTCTCGCTTGAGTTATTGCAATATTTCTCTTCTTTATGGCTTTCCTTACTAGTCTACCTATTCAAGTCTTCCCTCCCATTACATTAAAAAAGCAGTAGATGTAATATCTGAAGCTGGGTATCCTGCAACGAGGTTTTACTTTACAAATTCCATACCCATAAGAAACAGAAAGGTTGTGAAGATTTACACATGAAACTATCCATCAAACCTGCTAGGAATAGATGTTTAGAATCTGTGTAACATAGGGGTACCACATAGAAGTGTTTACCATTCACCATGTTGATAGGTACTAATTTAGGTGATCAGTTACAAATAGAAATGGAAGTTGAATCAGAGATTGGTGGAGATGAGCCTTCACCTACCTACACTCACGCCAACACATGTTACCATAAATGCACACACTTAGGAGAACACACCTCTACACAGTCCCTGACACTGTTATGCAACACGATCCATAACTGTTCATGCTCTGAATGTCTTTGGTTTCTCTTGCCTGATTTCCAGTCTCTGGATCCTAATAGTCTACCCTAATCCTCTCTTCGTGTCTTAACCTAAAGTCAGTGGTTTTGACTGTGCCCCACACCACACTCTGTGAATGTTTATCATTTCATTTACCACATTCGCTCATAATTTACTCTTTTGTCTCTGCCTCTAGGCTCTGAACCTAGAGTTTATAGAGATAACTTTTAATCCATCTTTGTAGTCTCACTGCCTCACACAGTGCCAAGAACATAGTAAGTGTCGATAAGTAAAGGCCTAAATATCTGAGTTAGGGATGCTGAACTCAATTGTGTAATTTAAGTTCCCACCAGATTACTGAAGATGTGAAAACATTGCTTTGACATAATCACAGGAGAATTGTATTTCTGAGATCTGGCTCAATACCAATTCTATCTAAATCTCAGCACCTGAAACAGCTTGATAGGATATGATGTGGCTTCTAATCTCTGTGTTTCTTAGGCCTTTCTTCAGTCAAAACCCCTCCTTTTGACTCTCTGTTTTCAGAAACTCAGCCAAAATTTATGCCCCAAATTTAGAGCTTCCCTTTGTGTCAAACATTCCTTTATGGCTGTAGTCTTTTCATCTTAAAACCCTTAAGGTACTTAGAGTCTGAAGAATTTTATAACCCTTAGAGTTAGGAATGGAGACTATGCACTTCTCATTCATCTTCCCATTCCATGGAATTTTACAATAAATTTGTACTTGAAGCTTTAAATGTTAAAATATACACTGGAATAAAAGTAGACGGAAGTTTTAAGTGCTTAGGCTTCTTAAAATGACTGAATGGTTTCCTAAGTTGATTGAATAAATATGTAAATATAGCTTAATATAAAATAGGTCAAAAGTAGAAAATTTTTTTAACCATAGAAAATATTTTTTAAAAGTCGTATAAGTGAACATTGACCAGACCTATCCAATAGGCTTCTAGAATTATGATCACCATGGGAAAGGCCAGTCCTATTGGGTAAATAGATGTGTTAGACTATTTTAGCTGGATATTATTAAACATTCTGTTTTCATTATAGTTCCTTTTATTCTAATTCCGTGGCCAACATCAATCTGCTGATCACTGTTTGACTGTGTGTCTTCTAGGCCATGTAAAGTAACACTTTTTTCATTGTAAATTAATGAATTGTCATTTTGATCTTATACATAATGACAAAATGCAAGATACTATTAGTATAACAAAGAGAAATGCAAAACCAGTTTTCTGACCCTGCAGTAATATGGGAATATGTAGGATTGTAGTAAATTTACCAAGGTAATGCCTCACTTAGGATGCTTTACATAGATAGATGATAGCCCATTCACCTAACACAACTTTGTCATGCATTGTATAAGCCATATTTAGCATTTGGATAGTACATCTATTAAATAATATAGTGCACAGAGGTTCTATAATCAGAAAGAATGAGTCAAAACCCAGCTACACTACCATCTATTTGACCTTGACCATTTACTTAATTTTTCTGAGCTTCGGTTTCTCCATATGGGAAATGGATAAAATATTGTTCAAATTCTATGGCTATTAAAAGCAATAAATGAAATACCTCTTATAAATTTTCAGCAGAGGGACTGACACTGGGTTGTCCCTCAGTAGATATCAACTACCTTCCCTTTTGCATTTCTTGGTCTAGAAGACTAGATCTAGCCTGGTAGCAGACACTAGGATGCTAATGCATAGTCTTAGTAGAGATTTCAGAATGCACATGTCTATTAACAAAGGGGCCCATCTTTATTCTATAATATATATCTCATCTTTTCACTGTCAATATTTCTTTTACCACTGACTTGGTGGGGTCACTTCTTTTTTCTTCTATGGTTTCATCAAAAGAAAATATTAATATCCCAATCACTGTCCCATAAAGAAGAAGATACATGTAACTTTTCACAACAGGACTACTATCTGTCCAATGGACATGGATCCCAGTGTATGGCTGTGGCAGAGTCTCAGGATCTCATCAAGTACCAATGTCCATTCATGCTATAGTAGTCAGAAGTACAGTCCATGGCTCTGCAACCATAGCCAAGGATGGAAACTGTGAATTTGTATTCCCCAGATGAGAATGCAGAATCTATCCATGCTCAATTACTTTATATTTTCTGTACTATCTATATTTTCTATATTATCACTCAAAATGGCCTTAAGCTACCTACCCTTTGGTTAATTTAAATATTTGCTTCTATAGGAACTGTAAGTTTAAAAAAGATGGTAAAGGCATTTATTTGCTGAACTTCAGGCATGTGGAACACTTTGATATTGGTTGTTTCCATTTGCACCTTTGCCAATTATTAAGTAGATGTATTAATAGTAATGGGTAGATAAAGATCACTTCCTTTTTATTTATTTATTCATTTATTTTATTTTGGAAGAAGACCTAAGACCACATCACTGTTTGAAATTTTTATATTTACTGGATCCACAATAGAGTGCATGTTTCACATTAGGATTTCTTAATGACAGATCTCCTGTGTATATGTATGTGTGTGGAAGTGTACACAAGTGCATGGTATTTGTCTTTAGGCAAATGAATATTGAGAATTTCATTCTGGCCCTGCAGTTTGAAGATTGTATATCTTTTCCAGTAAATGTTATACCCAATAATAAAGTTTATTGATTATGAATACTTGACCTTTTCTCCAAACAGAAGGAAAGGGTACAACCTTGATATAATGCTCTATATGGTATCTCTGGTTTCTTATGTAAAATATCTCCCTTCTTTTGAAAATCGCTTTTTCCACTATTGCAATCATTAGCTGTGGTAAGAGCTTATATATTTGTATATATTTTGGCCCCCTGCCAAAATTGATTAATCAAGGAGGGTAGAGAGGGTCACCTCACTCAAGGCTACTTAGTTTTTTAAAATGGATCTCAGAAATAGAGCCACTCCCATTAGTAAAATAAGCTATGGAACTATGGAACTCCAGGGTTAACATTGATGTTTTTTTTCTCGACTTTTGGAGGAAGTTAGAGTTTATTTTTAATGAGAGAATTAAGCCTATGTGATGAAGAGAAACATATACAATCCAGAGAAAAAATTCTTGGTATCATTTGGTTTTGGTTCTAGCTATTGCAGAACACAACTGTATTCCTGACTTTCCATAGTTTTGGTTCAGTTCTTACTTGAAGATATTATCAGTCAAGATACCAATACACAGTTCATTCAAGCTGAGAAATTGAGGAAATTTTCATCAAGTGATTATTTCAGAAGATGAGAACACAGGCTTGGGATCCTCAGAGGGGAGA
Source organism: Cheirogaleus medius (assembly GCA_008086735.1). NCBI lineage: Eukaryota > Metazoa > Chordata > Mammalia > Primates > Cheirogaleidae > Cheirogaleus > Cheirogaleus medius. The sequence goes on along the minus strand of VBSM01003199.1, from coordinate 9,246,508 downwards.
ACCACTGCCACTTCTGATCCTGAAGGGGGAAGGAAAGGGACAGAGGACCAGAAGGCAGAGAGGAAATTCTACAGAGAAAGCTTTGTGACCATAGCGCTGATCTTTGGTAAGGAATATAGCCAAAGCCAGGTGATGCAAGAAGAATAGGTACCCTGGTCTCACTATCCTCATTTTTGTAGTCTCCTGCCAGTGCCAAAACAAGAGGACAAAGAGTGAGAGATCCCATTGGTATACTTCACAGGGGCCAGAACAGGTAAATAAAGGCAGAAATGGATCAAGAAGGGCAAATCAATGTAAGACACCCAGCACAGGGCCAACGAGCCAATAAATTTTCCTTTTGCCTGTACTAGTTCAAGTTGAATTTCTATTAATTGCACATGAGAACAGTCATGACTAATGCACTTAAAACTCGCCTTTGTAGTTTTCCTCAAGTGCCTGCTTTGTCCACATCAATTATCTCTAACACAAGACTTATGCAGAAAGGGCGGTGATGAAAGAGGCGGGATTAGTAGCTGAAATATTAGCCAGTCAATTAACTCCTGAGAACCACTCTACTTTTTCTCAGAAAACAGGTAGTAAAGACAGCATAACTTAAAACATTCTCACTAAGCCAGTGAGGCACTGCTCATTTCTGTTCTTTTACTCAATCTTGACACAAATTAGAAATCTCTCCAAATGAGTTTTCTACCTAGATAGGTCTGCCCATCTAAATCACAGATGCTTTATGTGACCCCATCGCCATGCATCAGCCCACTGCCCTACCACGGCGATCCAGTGGCAGTCAGTCGTGCTGTTTATCTGCTCTGAGGTTGGATGCTCACTTGCATGTGCTTGTCAGAGAGTTTTGCATTTGGCTCATTCCATGTCTCATCTCAGTCTTGTAGCCAGATACAATCAGAAGGTGAAGTTATCTGATGTATTTTTTTACATGGGCTAAATGAAAAATTTGGCCCAAGACCTTCTAGTTCCTGGACTCTGAAATTCAACCAAGGCAAAAACAAAGTGAAAACTCTATCTGTTGCCAGAGGAACCACTGTCCATCTGTTCCTGTTGTTTGTGTTTCCCATCCCTTTTTCTACTGAAGAGGATTAAGAATAAGTGGGTATATGGAGGGAAACTGTATGTCCTGAAAACAGCTGGATACTGGCAGGCATTCAGAGCAATCCAGCCATGCAATTGAGCATAGCCACATCCTGAACTCTGCCTCATTTTTTTTTTTAAATAAACAGAGAAGTTGCCAATATCTGCTATCGGGACATGATCAAGAATGAGTAATAGATAAATGAACCAGGATTCAGTAGCAAGACCATGCCAGTCTCATAGACAAATATGGGAAAAAGAAAGAAGAAATTGGTCCTTCCTCCCTTTTTCTTTCCTTCTTTTTTCGTTCTTTCTTTTTAATGCATATGCTTTATGTTTAAATCTCTGTTAGGTACTTCAAATAACAGATTTTCATTAGATCTTGAAAACACACAAATAAAGCATATATTCTTTACTTTGGGTGCAGTTTACTTACACCTTGCCCAAACCCAAGTGGGATAGTTCGAAGCAAAATCTATAAGAATTGCAGATTTCCAGGATGTCATCTGTGGGTAATTCTGAAACATTTGCAGACAGATCACAAAGTGAAATGGCAATAGAAAATGATGAAAGTTTGCCATGTGTCAGGTAGTCTTCCAAACACTCTACATTTAATTCTTACAAAAACACCATGAGTTATTCACTATTATTACTGCATTCAACAGAGTAGGAAACTGAGGCAAAGAGATTGAATGACTTGCTTATGATCACACAGCTATTAGAAAATAGAGCCATGATTCAAATTTGGGCAAATTAAGTCCAGAATATACACAAAGACTTTTTTAGAAATTATAGTCACTGCCGTTTTCTGTAAAGAAGAAGCTAACTCAGGTACTACAATATTTTAATAGTCATGTTCTATGAAAGGTGCATTCCAATGGTCAGAAAAAGCACCAGTTATGGCCATTGTGTGTTTTAAAGGTATGTAACAAACAATTTTGTGATATTTCATAGAAGCAAAGTTACAGAAAGAGATTTGATTCCTAGAGAGTTGTTCTATGATTTAATCCACAGTTTGGCTTAAATATAATACTAATACTGCAAATTAATACAACCTCTATGGAAAGTAATATGGACATGCCTAAAAGAGCTAAAAGTAGAACTACCATTTGATACAGCAATCCAAGTACTGGGTATTTACCCCAAGGGAAAAGAAAACATTCTATAATAAAGACATCTGCACTCGAGAGTTTATAGCTGCACAATTCACAGTTGCAAAGATGTGGAATCAACCCAAGTGTCCATCAATACATGAGTGGATTAATAAAATGTGGTATATGTATACCATGGAGTACTCTTCAGCCATAAAAAAACAAGGGTGAACTCTTGTTCACCTCTTATGTTATCCTGGATGGAGCTGGAGCTGGAGCCCATTCTTCGAAGTGAAGTATCACAAGAATGGAAAAACAAATGCCACATTTACTCACCATTAAATTGGCACTAATTGATCAGCACTTATATGCACATATGGAAGTAACATTCACCAGGTGTTGGGCAGGTGGAAGGGGGGAGGAAAAGATGGGTAAATTCACACCCAGTGGTTGTGGTTCCTACTTTCTGGGGGATGGGCACACTTGTAGCTCTGTTTGGGTGTGGCAAAGGCAATTTATGTAACCGAAGTGTTTGTACACCATAATATTCTGAAATAAAAAATATATAATATTAACAAAGTTATGGAATTATATGTATTCTAGAGTTTCAAGGGATTTCACAGTTATTTCTGTGTAGAAGTCATAGTCTTAAGAGGTAAGTACCATGTCAGATATTAATACATAAGCTTAAATTATCTGTGAAATCTTGGCTTGACTGCAACTTAAAGATGAGAACTCCCTCCAACCTAGTTCAAGTGATGAGTCATTATTTCATCTTTATACATAAATGAACAGTTCATTGATTGAATTACATATTCAGGATCACAGAGCCAAGGTCAGAATCATAATTCATACCCAAGTTTGTCTGTCTCTAAATCTTAGATTCTAAAGACTACATCAGACTTTCATGCATGACTAAAGGGGCTGGGAAACTTGCAGTAGAAAGGCATCTAATCCAGAAATTTAATTGAAATAACAATGACATCCAATTATTCCTTTCAAAATTAAGGAAGGTTTTGGAAATTCTATCAAGAAAATCTAGTTTAGTTCATTGACTGAACATTAAGTATTTATTGACTTGATGAGTGTGAAGTTTTCTTAAACACAGTAGCAGTCAATTATGCAAGATGGGACCAAACATATCTCTTCCCTTGTCCTCTGCATATGATTTTAAAAAGCAAAAGTCATGATTCTCCTACTGTTACACATTATCTGAGGATTGGCTTAGCACAACAAGATGTGCAGATAGATTTCACCAGGTGAAGAAACCTGGTTATGAATTTCTGCTAAAAACAGTTCAATATAAAATTCCATGTCAGAAAGATGCACAAGGTTCTGTGGGAACACAAAAGTGAGACATCTAAATAAATCCTGAATTTTTAGAGGAGGTTTTTGTTGTGTGGTGAAGGAATATTTGACTCTTTAAGGTCCCCAGGAATCACACAATATGCAGAAAAACCAATAAAACATGGTATCTGCTTTATCACTGATTCTCTCAGTACTTAGAAAAAATGCCTATCTCAAAAACAGTGTTCAGTAATCATTTCTGGATTGTGGGATACAAAGTACATATATCACTAAATAGATCCTCCTTTTATCTGGAAGCACTATATATATTTGACCTTCTGTCATATACCCTTGTACCACTTAAAAAAGAAATGTTGTAGATGTCGAGTTGTATTAATACTTACTTTTTAAAAAATGTTAAATTTTAGGGCAAGCACCTGGAGCTTTCAGAGTACGGTGGAGGAGCACCTAGCACACTATGAAGGGGTCAGGAAAAGTAGCCAGGAAACTCCTTTGTTCACTTGTTTGTCATATAAGTATTTAGTGAATGTCTACTGTATACCAGGAACTAGAGAACATCAGGATAAATACATTATGATGTCTCAGCCCCACATAGGTCTGATAGATGCTGGTTCTTTTGTGTTTAATTGTCTTCTCCAGTCTTCAGGGATTTTCAAAGGAACAGCATAGGCACTCTGGATGGGACAGTTCTTTGTTACGTAGGACAGCCTTAGCACTTAGAAACTCTGCCTTGTACCAAATGGAATAGCATTTCCCACTTGTTGGGCAAGCTAAAAATGTATTCTTGAATTTTAAGATGCCTCCTTAGAGAAGCTGATCTGCTTCTGGTTGAGAATCACATTTGACAAGAATAAAACTTGTATCTTAGCTTAAGATTTGAGGAGCAGGTATCGAAGAGAAGCAGTGAGAGTATGGGGAGGTATATCAATAAACACTGCTCCTGCTGCTGCTCCTACTGAAAGTCACGCATGCCAGAGCCAGAATGTATAGGCAGGGCTGCACTTTAGAAAACCACATGCTCTTCAGTTTGTTTGAAGTCTAGGTTTGGAGGGCAGCAAGAGCCAGGAGAATGGTAAGAGGTGAGGAGCCAGAATTTTACAAAGATAGATACATAATATAGGTATACACACACATACATTTATATATACATATATTACTTGTATATATAAAATTCTGCATGATTGTGGCCAGTAGAATTTATATACTTTATAAAAATAGATGTTATGAGTGGGGCAAAGGGCAGACCAATAGAAGATACACGTTTCCCTTTAAAGTTCACAGTTTTTTTATAAATGTAAAGTTCACAGGGCCTGTGGAATAACTTTTCCTTGTTTCCAGAACTTGCATGGTCAAGGTATGTAGTAGGTATTCATGACAGTGCACTGAATTGAATGTTAGTGTGTTTTATTAGGAGCAGTTAGGATCTTCTAAATTCAGGATTTTTTGCGATTCAGCCCCAGCTGGTGCTGTAAGCAAGGCTACAGCAGTGATGGTGTCTGCACGTATTGGTATCACCTACTTTATCTGTGATCCAGGAGCTAATCATTCATCTGCCAAATAAATATCATTTTACTTACTAGGAAATTAGATAGAGAGTAAGCATCAAATTCAAGGACAGTTAGAAAGACAGTATCTACATTCCTTATCTTTTTATTGAAATTATTACCTTTTGAAATAGATAATTTTATCTGTTTAGTAATAATAATTTTAAAAAATAGATTTGTCAGTTCACATAAGTGTGAACAATGTAGATGTTTTTAGAGGATGACTACCGTGGCTCTTGGAGACTGCCTGAGAAGACCGTCAGCCATCCGCTGAAATCCAACTGCCCAGAAACGGTGGTGCTAGTTCTATAAAATTTGATTTTCATTCTTTTTCATGAATGCCAAAATTAGCAGATGGAGGAAAGTGTCATTTATTTACATTCATTCAGGGTATTATTTGTAGAAAAATGAGCATGTTTTCAGAGGAAAGCTATGGAACCATGATATTGCTCTTTTACATTTTGCAGACGTAATTGAATGTGTTTGTGTATACATAGCAGTGTGTCAATTTCTTGGAAACATTTTAATTAAATCACTGTTTCTAAGCACTCATATTTATAAATGAATAAATGCAAAATATATTTTATATCTTAATTTATTGAATATTCTCTCATTTTCCTTCATTTTTAAATAGTTGTTTCTTGTAACCTGAGGATTCTAGCCCAACTCAAATTATATCTCCTCCATGGGGCCTACATTATATCCTCTGGCCAGAAGAACTCATCCATTTTTGCTCTCCTGAGCCAATTATTTTCTTTCTTTCCCATTTGGCAATATTTTTAGCATGTGAATCCTGTCTCCCAGGCACATAAGAAGTATTGACAGTACAGATTGTCTTATATATTAATGCTTAAAATATGCACTAATCACTTACTATCAAGGATTTTAAAACATTTTATTAAGAAAGCTCCCTTTTTTAACCATATATTTATTCATTATAATGTTTTATGATTTCCAATAAAATGAAATTAAGATAATCCAGTCTTGTTTATTTTAATTAATTTTTCTTCAGTAAAATATTGGTTTAATAATGATGGATCCATAGGGAAAAAATAGCATATTTTTCTGTTTTTAGTCCTGTATTTAACCTTAAAGATCTCATTAACATGATTGACTAAAGAGGCTTCAATTTGAATAAATAAATAAGTACATGCAATAAGTTAAAAAGTTACTTAGATGTGCTTCATGATCATTTTAGTCTTAATGATAACTGGAATATATATCCTATTAGAATAAACAATGGAGTTTTGTAATCATCACAATATATTGACTGATTCCTTTCAGCCTCATTTTTTTTCCCAAATAAGACAATGAATGATAAAATCAGGTTAAATTTTAACTAGGAGCAGATAATTGGGGGACCTTCTATTGCTACAAATCTACGTGGATGCATCTTTGAAACGTACTGAATAGCAATTTAAAAATTCACCCAAATTATGATTTTCAAAGCATTTAAGATCCACTTGTTAGGTCTAGCACAGTCAGGTAGGTTGGCTAAATCTCAGTTTAGCCCCCATAGATAGACGTGTGTGCTATGGAGTTGTTGATGATCCAAATAAAACATCCTAAATCTTTACTTCCATCATGTGAAAGAAAATTGACATTCACCAAATACACCATTCTGTGTGAGCAGTGAATAACAAGAAGCCTGCCCATTATCATTTGTAATAGCCAGGGCTGTACAGGATTTTTTTCAAATCATCTAAAGAAATATAAGTGGATATGAAGAAATGATATAAAATTAATAAATATAATTTCACTAATAACATTTGTCTTTCTGTAAATTTACATTCTTAAGGCTTTTTATTATTCTTTTATCATTGCACTTTTTCTTTTGACAACTTTTAGATTTATCAGCCAGGAAAAAGATATGGATATTTTTAATGTCTGGCATTCATCACGGATCCTGTCTAGTTCGGTTTCTTTAGCTGCCTAATTCACTCTGGGGAGCAGTCTCTATAGCTAATCAATCATTCAGCTATCTATGTATTTCTTGGGTGGCTGTCATCTGAGCACCTAAAAAATCACACAGAGGGATATGTCTGGAAAACAAAACAGTGAAAAAAACTCATCACTTCTCTTTGAAGATCTAGCAGTTCTTAAAGACGAAGACTTTTCTAAATGTTGAAATAGGCTGTGTTCAAGATTGTGTGCATGGGGTGGGTGTATATGTGCTAGAGATTGAAGGAAGTTGAAATGGAAATTTGTCCAAATATGTATGCATAGTTCATTTGCCATGATGCTTAATTTTCTTATACTTTGGAGGACTTTTATCTGTTTATTTCTAGAGATATTACCTATATTAACCTCTTTTTCTTTGTAAATCAGGGAAAGTGAATTATTTGCTAGAGTTAATTTACTTGGAGCACTTTATTTCTACTCTTTGTCACAAAATGTCAAACAGAGGTCTGAAGGTTCATGATAGCTGTAATATTGCGGAAGATGCAGATGTGATTAGGAAGCATAAAATACTTTCATTACTTGGTCAAAGAAAATTATCTTATTATTCAGGAATAAAACATACTTAGAAGAAAGATGTACAATGGCCAGTTGTTTTCCTAATAGATTATGACAGTGGGATTTTCTGTTAAAAAGCAAAAAAGAAACAGGTTGATATTTTGGAAAAGACAATGATCTTAGTTCAAACTCTTTTTCTGGTTTTTTTACTAATTAGCTGGGTAATTTTAAAACATCTTTGTTATAATGGCCTCACTTTTCAATGAAATAGTCAAATTTAAAATTCTAGTGTCCTTTGAAACATTTCAATTTTAGGATTTATAAATCTTATTCAAGAAAACTGTGAGAGTGTTTGTGTGTCAGGAGGTTGGTGTGGGAAGGAAGTGATACCCATTTAGACCAGTAAAGGTATTAATATGTGTCTTTGCATTAATTTCATTTCTATTTTTTTTGTAGTTTATTTTAATTTTTATTTATTTAAATTTCAGAATATTATGGGGGTACAAATGTTTTGCTTACATGGATTACTTTTGTCTTGCTGTGCCAGAGTTATAAGTGTGTCCATCTCCCAGACAGTGTACCTTGTACCCATTAGGTATGATTTCACCCATTCCCTCCTCGCCCCTCCCACCTACATGATTCCATCGAGTTTTATTTCCATCCTTGCACAAGTACTGATTAGTTAGTTCCAATTTAATAGTGAGTACATGTGGTGTTTGTTTTTCGATTCTTGTGATACTTCACTTAGGAGAATGGTCTCCAGTTCCATCCAGATTGTTGCAAAAGATATTAATTCATATTTATGGCCGAGTAATACTCCATGGTACACATGTACCACGTTTTATTAATCAGCTCATGAATTAATGGGCACTTGAGTTGATTCCACATCTTTCCAATTGTGACTTGTGCTGCTATAAACATTCAGGTGCAAGTGTCTTTTTGATAAAATCACTTTTTTTTCTTTTGGGTAAATACCAAGTAGTAGGATTGCTGGATCAAATGGTAGGTCTACTTTTAGTTCTTTGAGAAATCGCTATACCATTTTCCACAGAGGTTGCACTAGTTTTCAGTTCCACCAACAGTGTATAAGTGCCCCTTTCTTTCCACATCCACACCAGCATCTATTGTTTTGGGACTTTTTGATAAAAGCCATTCTCCCTGGGGTTGGGTGATATCTCACCGTGGTTTTGATTTGCATTTCCATGATGATTAGCCACGTTGAGCATTTTTTCATATGTTTATTGGCCATTAGTCTATCTTCTTTTGAAAAGCTTCTGTTTATGTCTTTTGCCCACTTTTTGATGGGGTTGTTTGATTTTTCTTGCTAATTTGCTTGAGTTCTTTGTAGATTCTGGTTATTAGCCCTTTATTGGATATATAGCATGTGAATGTTTTCTCCCATTCTGTAGGTTGTCTGTTTACTCTGTTGATTGTTTCCTTGGCTGTGCAGAAGCTTTTTAATTTATTCAAGTCCCATTTATTTATTTTTGTTGTTGCTGTGATTGCCCTTGGGGTCTTCTTCATAAATTCCATACTTTAAACAAAACTACATGTATATAGTAACCAAATAGCATGGTACTGGCACAAAAATAGAGACATAGGCCAGTGGAACAGAACATAGTACCCAGACATAAAACCATTCACATACTGCCATCTGATCTTTGTCATAGTAGACAGCAATATACACTGGGGGAAAAAATCCCTATTCAATAAATGGTACTGGGAAAATTGCATAGCCACATGTGGAATATTGAAACAGGATCCATATCTCTCACCACACAAAAATTCACTTCATAAATAAAATCAAGAACAAAAACCATATGATTTTGTCAATAG
>VBSM01003199.1:9226477-9237092 GCA_008086735.1 Cheirogaleus medius | reverse complement strand
AAAAAAAAAATTAATTCAAAATGGTTAACAGACATGAATTTAAGACATAAAACCATAAGAATTCTAGAACAAGTTGGCAACACTGTTCTAGATATTGGCCTAAACAAATAATTTATTTTCATTAATTTTAAGAGATCAATTCTGATAATCTACAATGAATAATTCTGTGTAACTGAACAAGAGGCAGAATTTTTTTCATCGGAATAGAAGCTTAGATTACCTTTAACCTGGGTCCTGCCAAGAGTGGACATCTCTAGGCTAGGATGTTTGCATCTTCTGACACTGCTTCCAGAAGGTGGTGGGTTTGAGAAGGTACTGAGAAACAGCAATAAGACCAAAGAGAATTTCCACAATTTGAAACAATTTAGAGAGAGGCCTAAGAAGAGGAATTCTATACCCTGATACAGCTCTACGGTGTTAGGATACTTAGAGAGACATGGAAGAACAAGTCTCAAAATATGTTTGGAAAGCCAATCTCATAGTTAAGAAGAGGATGTGACTATAGGTGTAAGATCCTATTTAACTTTTCATGACTTTCCCTCAGGTAACTAGACTCATAGCTACTGATTATTTTATGACACTCTTCAATATATTTAAAATAAAAAACACACATTATTTAAACAAGGTTATATTAAGATGTGAAGAAAAAATATTAAGTGTCTATTGCTCAATAATAATGATGTTTTCTGCTGAAAGGAAATCATGAAGCCTTACCAATTTCAAAAAGTTATTGAAAAAGTTTCTTATATTCCATGACTGTTACAAGTTTCATAGATGACACCAATCTCTCTAGTTCACAGGTTACCCTAGATCTTGGGGGTGGTTAGGAAATTTGTTACATGGAATTCTTGAGGAGCCAAAGAAAAAGATTTAGCAGTGTTACTCTCTGTCTTAAGTAGAGTCATCCAGAAGTGGAACCTGTAATGAAGATCCTTGTGCAAGTGATTTGTTGAGGATGTTTTCACAGGAGAAACTCCTAAAGGAGTGGAAAAGCAGAACAGGGAGGGAAACAGGGTGTAAGTCAGTTGACATGCCTCAGAGGTAGCTTTAGCTGTGTTATAGTCTAAATGCTCGTGTCCTGCCAAAATTCAAAATTCATATGACGAAATCCTAACCTCCCAGTTGATGATATGAGGAGGTGGGCCTTTGGCAGATGATTAAATCATGATTATGGAGCCCTCATAAATGGGATTAGTGTCCTTGTAAAAGAGAACCTACAGAGCTCCATCACCCTTTCCACCATGTGAGGACACAGCAAGAAGACAGCTGTCTGTCAGCCGGCAAGTGGGTACTCACCAAACATCAAATCTGTTGGTGTCTTCATCTTGGAATCCCCGGCCTCTAGAACACTTAGAAATAAATGTTTGTTGTAGAAGACACTCTATCTATGATATTTTATTACAGCAGCCTACACGTAGTGAGGCAAGCCTCTTGCCACAAGGGAACCATGTCATATGCTACTGACATATGAGGCATGACTGCTGGACTTTTTCTTTCATGCTGCTGATCAGCCATTGGCTAAAGGACAATCAGTTACTTCTAGCTTTCTGTACTTATGGCAAAGAGGCCTCTGGAGCCTAAAGGCTTCCTCCAAAGAACAGTTCCCGGTGTGGGCTGTGTACTCAGGGGTTCCCTAGAGAAACAAAACCAGTAGGGTATATACACTTATATCGAGAACGAGATTTAGTATAAAGAATTGGTTTACATGATCTGCAATCTGCAAGCTGGAGATGCAGGAAGGTTGGTGGTGTAAATTGCAGTCTGAGTCTGAAGACTGGAGAATCAGGAGTGCGCTGGGTACAAGACCCAGCTTGAGGGCAGGAGACCTGTATCCAGTTCAAACAGGCAGAGGAGAGAGAGAATTCAACATTCCTCAGCCTTTTGTTCTATTCAGACCTCCAGTAGGTTGAATGGTGCTCACCCCATATTGGGCAGAGCAATCTGCTCTACTCAGTCCACCAATTCAAATGCTAATCTCTCTGGAAAGACAAAGGCACACTCAGAAATAATGGTTAATAAGATCTCTGGGAATCCCATGGGCCAGCCAAACTGAAGAGTTAAAAGAGGTGAGGATGTGACTCAGGTGTGTATTCTTTTATGTGTGCCTTTGTGCAAGAGATTAAGAACCATTTAGGAAAATTATACTTTGTACTTTCAAAGTACTTTGATTACTAATTGGTTTCTTAACCAGATGCTATGAAATGGCTAAAGAAGCTATTGCTGTCCATTCATGATACACAAGGAGACTAAATACAAAGGAAATTGGAATAAGTTGCATGGAGACCCTTTCAGAGTTAATAGTGGAGCCAGAACTAATCTGGTCCCCAAACAGATACTTCCTGTAACACCCATTGTGCTTTTTCTCTTTTCACTCTTTCCCAAACTTTTGTTCCTAATTTATTTTTCTTCCCAGGTCTTTAAACGATAATTTACAGTGCTTTATTAAAAGTTTGAAAATAAATCTTCATAATATGTTCTTTCAGTGGCCAAATGGGCTTAAAATAAATTAGATTAAAAACCAAATCTCTGTCCCATGAGCATAGGACAATTTTTAGAACGGGGCTGATTTTGAAGTGACCTCTTAGAAATGGAGATTTATAAGGGTACCTGTGACAGCACCTTCATTAGGGATGTACTGGAGGGGACTACAAACCTATTTTACACTCTGCCATGCATGTTTTTCCTCTAAGATGTCCTCATGACTGCAGAGCAATTAATTTGCTGTGCTAGAAAATAATTAAAATATTTTAGATGTGTGCTGTTCTACCATATGCAAGCACATCTGTGAAGGAGCCTCTTTATGGCCGCCTTCTGTTTATTCTTGACAAGTCTTTTGTTGTGCCAAAAAAAATGAGTCATCACCCTGCCCATTTGACCCAAGTTGAGTATTTTGTCCGCTCGCGTTAGCATGCCTAGACAATTAAGGCCATTATTAGTTTATCACATTTAGCCAGTAGGGATGGAAAATGCAAGTATGATAAAACACTGTCCATGAAAGAACACAGGTATTTGAAGGCAAGGAAGGGTATATCAGGTAAAAGAAACTGTGATAAGTCAATTTTTTGTATGAGGTTGTATGCTTGTCTGGTTAGGAGTCCGGCCACTTCACTGTTTATTGTGTCAGAGGCTAAAAATTTCCTTCAGTGTCTTATTTTTGTCCTCCCTGTTGTCTTTGGGTATCCCTAGAGACTCACTCATAAATAATGTTTGTGGTTTGCAGTTCCTCTCGCTGTCATCCCTTGTTATTACACATGAGCCCTGTTAATGTTGAGGGAGGGTGGGGGGTAGAAGCATTCTCCAGTCCTACAATTAGGTCTGAATCTTTTGTCATCCTGTGTCCAGAGGCTGTGACTTTCACAAGTACTTCTTAGATTCACCTCCCCTCCTGTTTAGGTGAAACAAGAACGCTAAATTGGGATGGAGTTCAGTATTTCCCTTCCCCCAGGTAACTAATTTTCTGAGTTAAGCTCTGATAAAAGAACTTCCCTTGAAGACAGGCCTTTGTTAACAAGAAGAGAGTTCTCAGGGTATATTTCAAAATGGTTCCTGTTCCCTTCCTGCTGTTGGAAGCGGGAGTGGATTTTCCTCTGATTTTAACTCTGAGAACCTGTTAGAGCTGCTGGAGGTAAATTCTAGATGATGGGGGAGGAGGGTCCTCTAAGGTTGGCCCCTAGGAGTTTTTGTCCCTGAAACTAGTCCATGCTCAGTCTCCAGCAGTTACTCACCTAACCTTTAAACGTTCGGCCACACTCTTTGTAAGCTGCGATTCCATTTGACTCCTCTGTCTCCCCAGATTTTGGAGATTCTGGTTTGCACTTTATCTTAATTCTCTGATGATTCTAAGAAAAGTTGCTGGTTTTCAGTTTGTTCAGCCTTTTTTCTTGTTTCAGGGATGACAGTGATGTCTTCTAAGCTCTTTGCACTCAGAACAGAAAATGTAATCTGACAGTTAATATTTTTGCTTTGTCTATGGTGTTCTGCAGTTTCAGTAAGATGTGTTTAGGTATACATTCACTTGATTATATATATTCTGCCTGGGATAATTTGAATATTTATCTCTTAAATATTGGATTATCCCTGAGATTTAACCCCTTAAATATTGCATTTATTTTATTTCATTTCATTTATTCATTCATTTAGAATTCTAATTGTGTTGACCCTGGTTATTGCATCCTCTCATAATTTCTATCTTTTTAGCTATTACAATAATTTCATTGAATCAATTAGTCAATCCTTGAATTCTTTCTTCAACTGAGTGCAATCAGCTGTTATCCCATTTAAAATTAATTTTATATAATAGCTAAATTTTCCTTTTGTAATTGTTCTAGTTCATTCATTTTTAGTTCAACTCTTCTTTCTCATACCATTCTGTTTCTTCATTATAGATGCTATTAATTTTTACTGATTTAATCAGTTTAATCAATGATTTTGTGGCCTCCTCCAGATGATTTCCTTATTTCTCATTCTTGGTGCATTAATTCTATTGTTTATGGTGCCTGCTGATCTTCCAAATGGAATTTTATTTCTATTTGTAATTTTACTTTTATTGCAAGCTTATCCTCATTGGTGCTTGATTGTTCTTTGGAGTCTTACGAGGCCTAGAGTATGAACAGTTCATTATAAAGCAGTTTGAAGTTTGTTCCTAGTCAAGCCTCCAGAGGTTTTAATGATCCAGGATCAGATTTCATTTAATTTTGAGGCTTGGGGATTCATGCATAATAAATTCATTCTAAATTTGAACTATAAACTTTAATGAAGAAATGCTTGAGGTTTCAGTTTCTCATTGGTAACATTTTATTTTATTAGACAAAGCTCTAGAAAAAGTAAAGCTTTCTCATCATTTCCCTAGCCTGGAGCTGAAAATTTTCTACCCTAGAAGAACTGAATACCCTTTCAAAGTTCTGAGAAGGTACCTGGGTGTAGCTGCTTTATGTCAGGGCTCCCACCACGGAGCCTCTTGTCCCAGCGTCTGGCCTCCAGACTCCTTCCCTGGGCTCAGTGTGCAGTCCCAGAACACCGCAGGCCTGGGCAACATCGGGTGGCAGTCTGTTAGGTGAACATCAGGTGAAATCAATTCATTCTTTTTATCAAACAGAAGAATTTTCCTGCCTATCTTTCAAGCTTAGCAATGTAATTTTTTTTTCATTTTAATTTTTTCAACATGTTGATGTGATAGGATTGAAAGGACAGCTGTGTGTGCTGTCTGTCATGTGGCCCAAAGTCACGATTCTAGTTTATGTACTATTTTGATGGCGCTACGTCCCTAAAGAGCCACTCTTTTTATTCTACAAGGTTTCTATCCTTAGGAAAGAATCATGGTGAAGTGGAAAGAGCAAAGTCTCCTGAATAAAGCAGTTCTGGCTTAAATCCTCACTTATAATTTTGTGACCTTAGGGAAATGATTTAAGCCTTTTGAGTTTGACTTAAAACGGCAATGCGGAATAGCATTTTTTTCTATTATCTTTGTAATCATGTAAAAGAGACAAGAAAAGGGAAAAAGGGGATTTCTAGCGTTGATAAAACAGACAGGACTACCCATGAAACATAATATACAGGACCAGTTACATAATTTGTGGCACTGAGTGAAAAATGAAAATGTAGGACCCCTTACTGAAAATTATTAAGAGTTGAAAGAACATGTTGGGAGAGCATTTGACCAAGGATGGAAGCCTTCCCCAAGCTCAGAGGCCCTGTACTCTTGCACAGGTACAAAGCCCATAAAACCAGACCTGGTGAAATTTGTGAAAGACCTTCTAAATTTAGTGTTAAACAGGGGACAGAAAAGCTCTGTAAGAAGCTTGCACAGCTACAGATGACAGGTGACATCAGTAGAACACAGATTTTTTTCCAAAGTAAATGGTAGTTCCTGAGCAGGAGGAAGGTGAAAAAACAACAACAAAAAAACCCAAAACATAACTAGCAAATTCACAGGGAAATTCTTACAGTGAGTATCTAGTCCTGATAAAAACACATGGAATTCAGCCATACACTGCCTGGATTTGCATCTCAGTACCATCTTTACTGTTGTCATGAACTTGGCACATTATATAACCACTCTATTCTTTAGCTTCATTATTTGTTAAATAAGGAAAATGACAGAGCTTTCCTCATATTGATGCTGAGGTGATTAGATGAAAAGTCTTAAAAGAATGAGTGACACATAGTAAGTAATATGAAAGGATTATTATTTTTTTTCTGAAACAGATTATTATAACACTGCTTACTTTATTGGAAAATATAGAAATATAGAAAGAGAGTAAACTCTTCCAAAAATTCAGTGAAAATATAAAAAAAAACATATAAATAGGACATTACACTTTTCACCAAAATACATTCTGAATAGATAAAATGGTTATGTGTAAAAAATAAACCATACGAAATCCTAGAAACACTTGAGTCATTGTTTTTAATAAACTTGGTATTTAGAAGGTCTTTCTCATTATGCCATAAAACCTGGTCATGAAGATGACAAATTTTCCAATAATAAAAAAGTTTTGTGCATGCTAAAATCAACACAAAAAAGTAAAACAGAGATATTTAAAACTGGCAAAGAACACTGGTAAGATTTTGAAAAAGACAAAATTTATGTAATGAATATAATGCTTCCTTATATAAATAAGTATTTCTTTTTTTTAAGAAGAATGCTGACTGTACTTTCCCAGTATGAGCTCCATGCTAATTGCCTTTATTGTTATACTTTATATTTTTTGCATATTTTTATTGGTTGAAAATAAAATTATACCAAAATATCATTTTTGCCTATCACTTAAACAAAGAAAAACTATTGGATAATACAATATGTAGGCAGGGATAAAAAGAAACAGGAAATCATATGTACTGCTTGAAAAAGTATAAATTTATATTGAGATACATTTGGAAACATCTTTCAAAATTTGAGACACTGCTTGATCCAGCAATTCAGCTATATGTTCTACATACATATTCATAAAATTTGCACTGGCTTATGAACAAATATGTACTTTCAGCAGTTTCTGTTATAGCTAAAAATTAAAATTCCTTAAATTTATATCAGTTTATGGCTGATTAAATAAATTATGTTATACTTGCATATCATGGAATGCTCAGCAGTCATTAAAAGGAATACAGGATTTATTTTAGTTATTATGAAATCCTCAAAGCCTTTCCTACCAAGGTCAAGAAAATGAAATAAATTCATCTATGTCCATTACTATTTAATATTTGATTGGAAATATCAGATAATAATAAACAACTAGAGACATTAAAATGTGGAAAGGAGGAATAAAATAATTTCTATTTGCAAATTATATTAATGATGAAATAAAGAATTCAACCTGGTAGTAGAATATAAAGTTAACTTACAAAAATCAGTAGTATTCACATGAACAATCAAGATTTAATAAAAAGATTAAATCCTGTTTAAGATAGCTACAAAAACTGTAGTGTTCAGAAATAAATTGAAAGAGAAATTTGCTAAACCTCTATGAAGAAAACTTTAAAACATTCCTCACTGAAAGACACAAAATGAAACTTGAACAAACGGAAAGATAAAATTATATTCTTTGATATAATGAGTAAACATGATAAAGATGTCATTTTTCTCCACATGCTAAAAAACAAATATTTTTAATGAGGCATTTTTGTTTGTTTCTAGAGACAGGTTGATTCTACTGTCCATTTGGAAGAAAAATATTTTAAAAAGCTAGAAAAACCGTGAAAACAGAATGGATCTGTTAAGCAGTAAATAAACACATTACAGAATTTCTAACATTAAAACAGGGTGGCACTGGCACATGGGGAGCAAAAGAAAAAAAATTTATTGGTGGAAGAGAATAGAAAATCTAGAATTAGAGGCAAAAGTTTAGACATTTCTTACATGACAAATGTCACATTTCAAACCACTTGAGTATAGAAGGACTCTTAGTAAATAGTGACATTTACTAAAATGTTTGGATAACTTTTTTAGAAACAAGTAACATTTTAGAGCCATACTTCATATGATACACCATTGTAAAGCCCAAATACATCAGATATAAATGAAAAAAACAAAAATGAACTATTGTGCATAGAAGAAAAGATAAATGAATGTCTTCATTACTTGAGAAAAGTATTTTCAAAATTCAATTATAAGAAAAGATTAATAAATTTAAGTAGACTTTAATGGATTACATTAGAAAAGTAATCAAAATCAAATACAAATGTTAGAATTAATGAGAAAAGACTCTGTATGGTTTCTAGTCTTTAAAACTCAGTAGTGCTTGTTTTTGATGCCAGAATATGATTTATCACAATTCATATCCTGTATGCATTCAAAATTTTTTGCTGTCGTTGTATACATGTTGTATAAATGTCAATTTAATTCAATTCATTGATATGGTTGACTTAATTTTCTATATCTTTACTAATTTACTGTTTGTCTGTTTTATCAATTACTTACAAATGTTGAAATTTTTAACTGTAATTATGGAATTGCTAATTTCTAATTTCAGTTCTTTCAGTATTTCCTTCATTAATTTTGAAGCTGTATTGTTAGGTGCTTATATAGTTAGTAATGATAACACTTTTTTTTAGAATTGCCTATTTTATCAATTCTCCTTGTTAACACAGGAAAATTTACTTTATCCCTGGTAAAATTCATTGTTTTCCACCCTACTATGTCTCTATTAATAGAACCATTTCAGCTTCTTTGGATTATTGTTTGTATGGTATATATTTTTACATCTTTTTACTTCTAACTTATTTATGTTTTTATATTATGACTGAGTTTATTGTAGAAAATATATATTTGAGTCTTTTTTATTCTTCATCTGATCAGATAATACCTCTCTTTGATTGCTGTTTAGATCATTTACATTTAATGCAATTATTTATAACATTGTATCTGCCATTTTATTACTCGTCTTTTGTTTGTGCTTTCTGCTTTTGTTCCTCTGTTGTCTCTCTTTGAGTGTATGAATTGGTTTTATGTATATATATGGTTTTTAGCTATTTTTAGCGGTTGCTCTAGGGGAATATATGTGTGTGTGTGTATTTTTACCCTACTTAGTTTACTGTTTTAGCATTTCAAGTACTTAAACATATATCATCCTCTAGCACATGTTTATTTTGTCGTTCTTGTTGTTTTTGCAGTATTTCAGTATTCAACCCAGAATTAGGTGCATCCTGAAGGTTTTGCCCCCTATTCTATGAACCATGGTTCCAATCTTATTTTGCTTCTCATAGTGTGCTGCTTTTGGTCTGTACCTAGCATATACCACCTAACAGTGTAAGGTGAGGTTTGAGACTTGTATTTAAGTTCATTTATCAAAGATTTTCTTATGCTGCTTAGGTTCTCCTCTGCATATGTACATGTAAGGCGTGAGCCTGGGACTTGCAGGTTTATACATGGAATTAGAAAATCCTCTTCTCCTGCATGTTCTACTTCAAGATCCTCCTTCCTCAGGGATCCTTTTTTCTGTTTCCTCTGACCAGAAAGGCAGGGTTTCTCTCAGTGTTACAGACACCAAAGCTGTGGGGCTCCCTGGTTGGGTTTCACCATTGGAATTGCCACAATAGGAAAGACAGAATTTAAATGTGAATACCCCTCATTCTCTTTGGAACCATAAGAACTCTTTTTTTTTTTTTGGCTCCACTGGTTAAAATGTGGGATTTCAACTGGATTTTCAGTTGAAAGCATGGCCACTGTTACTTAGCCTCATCCCTGCAATTTTCCCTCAATCCAAAGCTGCAAGACAGAAAAAAAGTAAGAATCTTATCTGCATACAGGTGGTTTTCTGAGCTTTGACTTTTGTACAATTTACTTTTAATGGTCCTCAGGTATTTGATTTATTTTGCATCTTGCTAAAACTCTATAGTTTTAGCAAGAGAAACAGGCTGAAGAGGGCATACTTGCCTGAAAGGAATATAATTCTGTGAAATCTTTCTGTGGTGATAAATGTTATGACAAAATGAAAAACTGTGAAATAGAATGCATCACATATTTTATTCCACACAAGACTTGGATTTATGCAGTGGAACTAAATACAAAAGCTTTATGTAAATTTAATGTAAAATATAAGGTATAAATTCAAACATATCTTGCAGAAAATGGGCATTTTTTGTGAATTGACATTGTTAGGACCCACATAAACTGAATTCCAATAATGGTCACTTGGGAGCAATAGTGAGGTGCCTCTGTTCTTCCTAGACAGAGAGGTATCCGTGGCAGCCCAGACTGCCTATATGGTCTACATAAAAATCTTTAAGCAATCTATCAAAGTTTCTACTGGAACTTTCTGAGTAAATTTTACTACAATGATATTTAGCACATGTTAGTTAATTATTTTTTAAAAAAACATTTTTAAAATTACATATAAGGAGATGACTTAGGGTGATACAAGTGGATCTACCATTTGATCCAGCAATCCCATTACTGGGCATCTACTCAAAAGAACAAAATACACTCTATAAAAAAGACACCTGCACTCAAATGTTTATAGCAGCACAATTCACAATTGCAAAGTTGTGGAAACAACTGAAGTGCCCACCAATACATGAGTGGATTAATAAAATGTGGTATATGTATACCATGGAGTATTTACTATTCAGCTATAAGAAACAATGGTGATATAGCATATCTTGTATTTTCCTGGATAGA
>VBSM01003199.1:9201124-9226377 GCA_008086735.1 Cheirogaleus medius | reverse complement strand
AAAAAAAAAAAGAAATGAAAGCACACGTTTTGAGTGGAGCTTTCATGGTTTGGTAGAAACGGATTCTGACTCTTCAATGTAAGACTCTAAAAAGTAGAGTAAAGAAGTTGGCCTGTCTAGAAATGTCGGGAACTTAGGAATGGCACAGTGATAAGTTTCCTGCATTTTCCTTTTGCCTCATGTATCCCAGGCTGAACACTGGAGAGGTCAACAACCCAGAAATATCTATGAGCACAGATTAAAAAGCTCCAAGAAAAAGCCTTCTTTCTTAGTCAGAGGACCAAGAAAGGGGCATCCTCACAGGAGAGAAAGACTAGAAATAACCACTCTACTATAGCTAAATGTCACAGAAAGACACCAAGGCCCTGCCCTCAGTGCCACCAGTAGGGCTGAGAGGAAAGCTAGACCTCCACCCTGGGAGCCCCAAGCTCAGTCAGTGTGATGTCAGAGAAGGCCGAGTGGGGAGCCAGAGCCTCATCACTGAGGAGTGGGAACCTGTGTAAGTAGATAGCACAGAGGGAAGCTAAATTTCACTCCAACCCATAAGCATCAAGAAGCCCCTTTCCTTGCCTGCTTGGACAGGTGTCAAGGAAGACTAGTAAAGTGTGAGAACTACTAGTGCTTAGCTGGAAGAACACCACCTCTTCCATGGTCTCAATGAATGTTAGGTAGGGAGCAGCAATGAAGTCCTCTGTCCTTCCTAGAAAGAGTGGTATCAGGGGCAGCCTAGATGGGAAGTTGGTCTACATAAGAATCTTTAAACAATCTATTTTTCTTCAACTTTGGTACTAATAATTCAGTCCAGCAAGGCCCCAGGATATAAGGTCAACATACAAAAACCAATTGTATTTCTACACACTAGCAGCGAAAATGTGGAATCCAAAATTAAAAATGTAATACCATTTACAACCACCACCCCTACCAAAAAATAAAAATAAACAAAGTTTTAAATATAAAAAAACATGTACACATGCTAATAACTATATAATGCTGATGAAGGAAATAGAAAAGGATCTAAATAAATGATGAGAGCTGTCATGGGTGGGAAAACTCAACATAGTAAAGGTGTCAATTCGCTATAAGTTGACATACAGGCTTCATGAAATTTCTATTGAAATCTGAGCGATCATTTTTTGTGGCTCCAGAACATTTTATTCTAAAATTTCTATGGAAAGTCAAAGGAAATAGAATATTCAAAATTCTGAAAAAGAAGAACAAGGTGGGATGACTCCAGCCCATTTCAAGATTTATTACATAGCCTCAGGGCCAACTGATTTTTGACAAAGATAAAAGTATTTTCAAAAAATTGTGCTGGAGCAATGGATATACATAGACAAAAATTAACTCAAAATGGATCATAGATTTAAGTGTAAAAATATAAAATGTTTAGAAGTAAACATATGAGAAAATATTCTGAGTTTAAGGTTTAATAAGGAGTTTCTAGACATGACACTAAAGGCGTAATTCATTAAATAAAAACCTGACTTTATCAAAATTGAGAACTTAAACAATTAGAAAATCTGAAAGACATTTCATTGAAGAGGCTTGTGATGGTTAATTTTGTCAACTTGACTGGGGTAAGAGATGCTCATATTCCTGTGAGAAACAAAGTCGCCCACTAAGTAGAGGATTTATTTTTATCATTAATCTTACAGAATGTAGTTAAGGTACTCTTTCCCAAAGTTATGAGGTTAGCTCATTTGTACTTACCTTCTGTTGCTAATGATTTTGCCTTTCCAGAATGCCAGATCAAAGGAAGCACACAAAAATAGCTTTTTTTGACTCATTATTTCCCTTCTCTAAATGCATTTACGACCCAGCCACACTGGTACATGAATCAAAAGCATGTTCTTTGTTACTGCCTAGTGATGCTCCAGTGTATGAATGTATCACAGTTTCTTTGTACCTTCAGCTGTTGAAGGACATCTAGGTTGTTTCCAGTTTTGAGTCATTATAAATAAAGCTGCTCTAAATATTTTCATATAGATTTTTGTGTGCATGCAGTTTTTAACTTAGATAAAAATTTAGAAGTGCAAGTGCTCAGTTGTATGGTAAATATCTATGAATATGTTATATATAGTAACATTTTATAAGAAATTGGCAAACTATTTTCTAAAATGACAATGACATTTTCAACTGGAACAAGAAACAAGTGAGAGCTCATGTTGCTCTACAATCTCACCAATATTCGATATTGTTAGTGTTTTTTTGTCTTTTGTTTGACTTTATTCTGTTTTTGCCATTTTAATAAGCATATATATTTTATTTTGGTTTGAATTTACATTTCCTTAGAGACATTTTATATATTTATTTTCCACTGAAATATCATTTTTGGAAGAGTATCGTTTTAGACATTATGTTCATTTATTATTTGTTTTTTTATTGCTTGAGTTTTGGGGTTTTATAAGATATATTATTTGCAAATATTTTCCCAGTCTTCTTTTGCTTGATTTTTAATTGTGACACTTTTATTTAAAGAGCAAAAGCTCTGAAATTTGATGTCTTAAATTTTATAAAGTTCTTTTAAAGAATAAAAGTTCTTAACTTTGAAAATTGCTGTTTTTTCTCTTATGGATATTGTTCTTGGTGTATTAACTTATTGCTAAATTCAAGGTTATATAGATCATCTCTTGTAATTTCTTCTTCTTCATTTTTATTTTTTTAGAGATAGGGTTTCGTTCTATTGCTCATCTGGATTGCAATGGTACAATCACTGTAACCTTGAACTCCTGAATTTACGCAATCCTCCTGCCTCAGGCTTCCAAGTAGCAAGGACTACAGGTACATGCCATCACACCCATGTAATTGGTTTTTTTGTTTTGTAGGGATGGGGTCTCACTATGTTGCACAGCTGGTCTCCAACTCCTGGCCTCAATTGATCCTCCCACTTTGGCCTCCCAAAGTGCTGCATCTCTTATCATTTCTTATAGAATTTTTATAGCTATATGATTTCATTTATGTCTATGATCAATAATGAGTTAAGTTTAGTATAAGGTGTTAGGTATAAGCCAAGGATGTTTGTTAACTTTATATTTACTTATTGCATATGAATGTCCAATTTTTTAGTATGGTTGCTAAAATTAGTTATATTTTCTCTATTAACTTGCCTTTGTACCTTTGTCTTAAATCTGTTCACTGTATTTGTTTGAGTGTGTTTCTGGGGCTCTTTATTCTGTTCCATTTTATCTATGGGTCTGTCCTCTCACTAATGCCGTAGACTTGATTATGGTAATTTTATATGAAGACCTGCAGAAGGATAGCATAGGTCCTGAAAATTATTTTTCTTTAAAAATTATTTTGGCTATTCTAGTTTCTTTGCCTTCCCATATATGTTTGAGAATTGGTTGTTGATACCCACAAAATTATTGCAAGAATTTTGAATAGAATTCTATTAAATCGCTAGATCAAATTGTGGATAATTGATATCTTAATAATTTTATATCTTTCATTCCACAAATATGGTATATTTCTTTGTTTGTTTAAATATTCTTTGAGTTCTTTTCAAGTACAGTAGTGACGTTGTATGTTTTCTTACAAGTTTTGTGTAGCGGATCGTGGAAACATCTGGACATGGGCAGATTTTTTGCAAAAATTTTAATTTCTTCAAAAATTATAGGACACTCAGGGTTTCCATTTCTTCTTGAGTATATTTTCTTAGTTTGTATATTTTCAGGATTTGGTCAGTTTTCTTGAATTCTTGGCATAGAATTGTTTGTAGTATTCACTTATTATCTTTTACATGTTTCTGGGATCAGTAGTGATCTCTTTTCTTCCAGGTATTTGAAATTTGTGGTTTTTTTTGAATCTTTTTTCTTAGTCATTTTTGGTAGATATCCATATGTTGTATCAATCGTTTCAAAGAACCTTCTCTTTTTTCATTGACTTATCTATTGTTTTGTTTTCATTTTCATTTATTTCTGTTTTTATCTTTATTGTTTTATTCCTTTTGCTTGCTCTGAGTTTCATTTGCTCTTTTTTCTCTCATTTAAGATAAAAGCTTAGGTAATTTACTTTAAATTGTGTTTGTCTAATATAATAATTTAATTTCATAATTTTTCTGTAAGCACTATTTTACCTGAAGCTCTAAAAATTTAATATGTTGCATTTTATGTGTATTCAGATCAAATTAATTTTTAATTTCCTTAAGACTTCCCCTTTGACCTATGAGATATTTTGAAGTGTATAATTTAATTTCCAGCTACTTGGAGATTTTCCAGATACATTTCTGTTGTTGATTTCTGTTTATTTTTGTTGTTGGCTAGAAATTAATTCATATGATATAATGTCTTTCATATTTTCAAAGATTTGTTCTATGGCCTAAATGTAGACTATTTGAGTCAATGTTCCTTATACACTTAAGATATTTGTATATTCTCCTGTTGTTTGTGGAGTGTTCTATGCATGTCAATTTTGTCAAGTTTGCTAATGGTTATATTTAGGTTTTCATAAGCTTCCTGATTATCTCCCTAGTTGTTCTATCAGTTAAAGATATGGGGGTATAAAAGTCTCAGAAAGTTATTGTGAATCTGTCTATATCATTAATCAGAACTCTTTTTTAAAATTTATTTTTATTTATTATTATTATTATAATTATGTAGAGATAAGGACTTGCTCTGCCACATAGGCTATAGCTCACTGTAACTGTGAATTTCTGGGCTCAACCTATCCTTCTGCCTTAGTCTCCCGAGTAGCTGGGTCTACAGGTGAACACTACCATTCTTGGCTAATATTTTTATTTCTATTTTTTGTAGAGATGAGGTCTCGCTTTGTTGCCTAAGCTGGTCTCCAATTCCTGGCCTTGAGCAGTCCTGCCTCAGTCTCTCAAAGTGATGGGATTACAGGTGTGAGCCACCACTGCCAGCCAATCAGAACTTTTATATGCCTCATATATAAATCTCTGTTATTTGGCATATAGAACAATTTAGTATTGTCATATATTCCTGGAGAATTGACTCTTTTATTAATATGTTATTTTTTTTTTCATTTTATTTTATGGTATAGATGCAAGTTTCTGATCTAAATCATATTCCTTTTCACCAAAACCTTCCTTCAGCAGTTTTTGCTGCTGTTGCAGCAAATCTGTTGCAATAGATTTCTTCAGTTTTTGTTTGACTTAAAAAAATCTTTATTTATGTCCTTTTGCTGGAAGTAATGTCGCCACCGCCAACCATGGCTGTCTTAATAAATTTCTTTCTTTGTTTCTTAGTAGTTTAAATGTGATATGCCAAGAGAAAACTTATTGGTGTTTGTCTCACTTGGTGTTCTATGAGCTTTTTGGATTTGGGGTTTAGAGTCTGTATTTAATTTTGGAAAATTTATTGCCATTATTTAACCATTCTTTTTCATTCCATTTTCTTTTCTCCTTCTGGAATTCCAACTACATGTGATTTAGAATGATTTATATTTTCCCATAGCCCATGTTGTTTTTCACATATGTTATATTTGCTTTTCATGTTGGATAATTTATACAGTCCTACCTTTAAGTTCAATGATTCTTTTCCTGGCTATATTGAGTCTATAGATGACCACGTCAATGGACCATTACATTACAGTGCTTTTTTTTTAAAAACATTTTTTCTCATACTTTCATCCTTCTGATAAATGTATGTATCTGATTTTGTCTGCTGTCTACATGTTTCATTATAGCCTTTAATGTATTAATCATGACTATTTTTAAATATGCCTGATAGCTCTAATATTTGTGGCATGTCTTAATTTGATTCTGGTGATAATGTTGTTTCTTCATACTCTGTGGGGTTTTTTTCCTATGTATTTATTTCTGTTTTGTTTTTTTTTCTTGCTGAAAGCTAAAAATGTTGTATAGGAGATTAGATACCATTATGGTTGGACATGAGCAAGTCTTTTCTTCTCCCAGGCTTTAAGTGTGAAATTTTATGTTAATCTGATGAGCAGTTCAGCTAAGAATAAAGTTTGATATCAATAAGGGTACCCTAAGCATGCCATAGGCTTTATATTCTGTTTGTGTTTACTTTGTGTTGTATTGCATTTACTGTGTGGACTGATTTTTACTGATTTTTTTCTTTTTTCTTGCCTTTGGGTAGTGCTGCTTTGCTTTGGTATTTCTTGTCAAATATCATAGGCCTCCCTTACTACTCTGCAAGCTGCATCAACTATAGCTTTTTTCTGTTCTTCCTTATAGACCTTGTTGTCATGGTAATATGGCATAGAAAGGCATTCTTAGGTATTTCGATTAGGTCTTAGTCTTAAGCAGGCACTGTAAAATTTTGTCTTGGGGTAGTGGTCTTCAAATGTGTCTCTGACTCTCTTTCAGTTGCTAGGAATGCTAATCATAGTATATACTTATGCCTCTCCCCCATTTATTTTCTTTTCCTATTTACCAGCTGCTAGCTGGAGTGGGTTTGCCCCAGATCCCAAATCTATAGTTTGTTTTTTTTTTCCCTGTTCCTTCTGTGGAGTAAGGCTTTTGTTTCATAGGTAAAAGAGATAAGATTGTAAGATTGATCTGGACCGATGTCTACTGACAACCATCATTATGAGATAAACATTCTCCCTGATGTTCCCTGTGAGTGCCTGGTAGGGAAAGCCTACAAGTAGGTCAAATCCCTCTATGTCTAAGGTCCCCATGCAAACCCATAATTGGACTTTAGCAATTTGTTAAAAATTGCTAGCTTAATCTTCTTACCAGCTTATATGGTGTCTGGTAGCATCTGCCCAAGCAAGCAAACCCTCGGGTCCTGTACCTCCCTACAGGTGCCTGTTTCTCCCAGATTTTATGTTAATATAGTTGTTTGCCTCCAACCTCAGTTTCTGCTACATCCCAGAAAGTGAATTAATTTGCTTTTGTCCAGATTTTTTTTCTTGTTGTAAGGCTAAGAGTAATGCTTTTGCTTGATGTCTGCATCTCTGAGGTAAAAAACTTCTCTTAACTAAACTTTGAAAACAACAAAATTATTTCATATCTTTAGTGGGCTATTCTCTAAGGGCAAACATAACTGGAAATAAATATTCAACTTTCACTAGTAGATTTATATTAGAAGTAATATTGGTATTATAATTTTGAAATTATTTTATGAACACAGTAATATTAAGTAAGTAAATATATTAGAGTTAGTAGGAACCAATATTTTCATTATGAGGAGATGAATACAAATATTTTTAAAAAGTAAAGAAAGGAAAAACCTTGCAATGCTAAATCTAAATTGGAAATGTCAATGTAAACTCAAATATCTATATGTATAAATATAAATATATAGACTTTTCTTCTAATTTTGTCCAATGATAGATCCTAGATATAATTACCTATCCTTCATAGTTGTTTCTAGACACATTCTCTTTTAAAATTACTTAACTATTACAAAAATATTTTATCCACAGTCTGGGACAGGAAAAATATAATATCATCTTGAAGCACCTTATTTTGCTAAAAAGCAAGAAGTGGCTCAAAAACTAATGAGGTATAGGAACACTCATACACTGCTGGTGGGACTGCAAACTAGTACAACTTCCATGAAAAGTAGTATGGAGATACCTAAAAGAACTAAAAGTAGACCTACCATTTATTTGATCTAGCAATCCCACTACTGGGCATCTACCCAAAGGAAAAAAAGTCATCTTATAATAAAGACATCTGCACTGGAATGTTTATAGCAGCACAATTTACAATTGCAAAGATGTGGAAATAACCCAAGTGCCCATCAATCCATGAGTGGATTAATAAAATGTGGTATATGCATACCATGGAGTTCTACTCAGTCACAAAAAACAATGGTAAACTAACATCTCTTATATTATCCTAGATGGTACTGGAGCCCATTCTTCTAAATGATGTATCATAAGAATGGAAAAACAAGCACCACATGTACTCACTATCAAATTGGTACTAATCGATCAACACTTATATGAACATAGAGAAGTAACATTCATCAGGTGTTGGGCAGGGGGGAGGGGAGAGCGAGGATGAGTCAATTCACACCTAATGGGTGTGGTACACACTGTCTGGGGATGGGCACGCTTATAGATCTGAGTCAGGTGAGGCAAAGGCAATATGTGTAACCTTGACATTTGTACCCCCCTAATATATTCAAATTAAAAAACTCTAATAATGTCAAGTCTAAAAGGACAATATGCTATAATTAGAATATCATCATTTTGTGACCATTGAACTAATATTTAGGCAAGGAACATGATGTATCTAATATCATTTGGTGGAAAGTCATTGGGGAATGGGATAATCACATTGTCTCAAAATATCACCCCCAGGTTACTTACAAATTGTATTTATAAAGGGCACACTATACCTTTAAAATGAAGCTATATGGAATTTACCAACTTAACCAAATGATCAAATTTGCATCACCAATTTTGAAACAATCTATGTGCCTCCTGACACAACACAATAAAAGTGTACTATAACATCTATATTGTATTCTTGCCAAAAAAATGTTTAATGTGAAAGTGATCATTAGTAAATAATCTGGCAAATCCAGAATGTGGTTGATTACACAAAATAATGGGCGTATATGCTTCGAAAGAATCAATACCATGAGAGAAGCATGGGGAATGTTCTAGATTTAGAGAGATTAAAGAGTCAATAAATAAATACAATATGTAAATCTTACTTGGATCAGAAATTTTTAAAAAGGATAGTAAAAGCCACTTTTAGGGTAATTGAGAAAATTTGAACCTGGATTTGTAAGTGTTGATAACAGAATTTCATTGACATGGTAGAGGGGTGGTGCTGTGGATGTAGGAAGTTATTCATATTCTAAGAAGGCACATGCTGAAGTATGAAAGCTGAAATATAATGTCTGCAATTTACTTATTAAAAAATACCATACACACCTATACATACACATGCATGCATGCATTATATGTGCATGGGTGGAGGAATCAAATGCCGTAAAATTTACAATTAGTGAATCTATTAATAGGTTAAGGGTAAATGGTTGTTCATGGTCCTATTCTTTAGACTTTATATAAAGATAAAAATTCTTCAAAAATGTTCTGTGGAACATGAATTTAAATGACAAAATAATTGTGATTAAATGGCAAATAAGTGATAGAGAATATACTGCTTTTTTGACAAAAGGAGTTATTATGGAACCCCTAAAGTGAATGAAAATTGGCATAATTACTTACATTTATGCTGTGTGTTATGGTGTATGTCTTTGTGTATTTTTAATAATAAAAAAAGTACATGCACATGTTTACAAAACAGAATGGCTTCTGATGAATAGTCTCATTCTCTATCCCTACCGCTTCCCATATTAGCCTCATTCTACAGAAGCAATTTCTTTTAACCATTTGTGTTTTAATTTTTCTTCTACAATTTCTATTGTGATCCCCTAAAATGTGAATTCTTATTGTGTTGTTTAACGCCGTAACAGAATGCATAAATCATAAGCTACTAAAAATATCCTTAATCCTTATATATTACAGCCATTACATTATAAGAAAGTTTTTAAAAATATAATTATTGTTGTTTACAGTGGCATATCACCAGAAGACTCAATGTTGAACATGTAAGAAAAGCAATATAGAAGCTGGCAGACTAGTAGTGTGAAATTAGACCAGAAACTGCAGTGAGTGTACTGCAAG
Organism: Cheirogaleus medius; assembly: GCA_008086735.1. NCBI lineage: Eukaryota > Metazoa > Chordata > Mammalia > Primates > Cheirogaleidae > Cheirogaleus > Cheirogaleus medius. Next base: position 9,216,798 of record VBSM01003199.1, on the reverse strand, counting down.
TGGCTTTTCAGAGGAGGTTCTCAGTTAAGGATTTACTGATTCATTGGTAAAAAGTGTAGCATAAGTGTAAGATGTTTATATAATTAATGATAATATTAATACTAAATACTTCTTGTCAATAACTCTTTTGATCCCTACGAATTCCCTTTCCTTGCCACTGTTCTAGCCAAGCTAAATGTTCACAGCCTCTCTACTCCAAAGTTCAGTCTGGCTTTGGTTTCTGACCCTAGCTACAACAAACAGGTTTCATCAAGAATTATCAATTCTCTATGCAATTATTAATGAATATCATGCTCGTAGGTTGGCGGAATCAACATTGTTAAAATGTCTATACTACCCAAAGTGATCTAAGGATTCAATGCAATCCCTATTAAAATACCAACATAATTTTTCACAGACAATAGAAAAAATAATTTTATGCTTTGTATGAACCAGAGAAGACCCCATATAGCAAAAGCAATCTTAGGCAATAAAAACAAAATGGGAGGTATAAATTTGCCAGATTTCAAACTATACTACAAAGCTGTAGTAATTAAATCAGCTTGTTATTGGCTCAACAAAAGGGACATTGACTAGTGGAACAGAAGTGAGAACCCAGATATAAAACCATCCTCATATAGCCATCTAATCTTCGACAAAGCAGACAAAACCATATTGGGGAAAAGAATCCTATTCAATAAATGGTGCTGGGAAAACTGGATAGCCACATGTAGAAGACTGAAGCAGAATCCACACCTTTCATCTCTCATAAAAATCAACTCACACTGGGTAACAGATTTAAACCTAAGGTATGAAACTATTAGAATTCTAGAGAAAAACATTGGAAATACTCTTCTAGACATTGGCCTAGGCAAAGAATTTATGAAGAAGACCCCAAACGCAATCACAGCAACAACGAAAATAAATAAATGGCATCTGATCAAATTAAAAAGCTTCTGCACAACCAAAGAAACTGTCAAGAGAGCACACAGACAACCCACAGAATGGGAGAGAATTTTCGCAAGCTACTCATCTGATAAAGGGCTGATAACTAGAATCTATTTAGAACTCAGGAAAATCAGCAAGGAAAAATAAAACAACCCTATCAAAAAGTGGGCAAAGGACATTAACAGAAACTTTTCAAAGAAGACATAATAATGACCAACAAACATATGAAAAAATGCTCAACATCTCTAATCATCAGGGAAATGCAAATCAAAACCACAATGAGATACCACTTATCTCAGTAAGAATGGTCTTTATCAAAAAGTCCCAAAACAATAAATAAGAAACAATGGTGATATAGCACCACTTGTATTTTCATGGATAGAGCTGGAACCCATTCTACTAAGTGAAGTATTCCAAGAATGGAGAAACAAGCACTACAGGTACTCACCAGCAAATTGGTATTAAATGATCAACACCTAAGTGGACATATAGGAATAACATTTCTTGGGTGTGGGGCAGGTGGGGGGGATGGGTATATACATACATAATGAGTGTGAGGTGCACCGTCTGGGGGATGGTCATGCTTAAAGGTCTGACTCAAGGTGGGAGGGGGGACAAGGGCAATATATGTAACCTTAACATTTGTACCCCCACAATATGCTGAAATAAAAAAAAAGAATTTAATCTCTGCCTTACTAATTGCCATATATTGTGCTAAAGCAGTAATTATCAATGTGAATCCTGGAATCACACGAGAACATTGCCAGAAAAGCAAACTCCACTGTCCACTCCAGATACACTGAATCAAAAATTCTGAAGGTGGAGCACAGCAATCTATGCATTAACAAGCCATTCATGTGATTCTTTTGTGTGACGAATATTTAACATCACAGTAGCAGAGTAAAGGAGACCATGTATGTGTATATATATGAAAGAAATATATACCTATATATATATGTGTGTGTGTGTGTAGGATATATATATATATGTTAGAAATGGTCAATTCTAACCAAAAAAGAAAGAAGATTTCTTCATGAAAAATGTGATGCTTATGAGCCATTTCATGACCAGGACTTGGCCATATCAAGAATCTAGTTACCCATGCAATGTTTTCAATTCATTTAAATATAGTCAAACGTCAATTCCAGGCTTCCGAGCTAGCCTTCTTCTTAGGTCACATAATTAAGTGATGAAAACCTATTCTGGTTATGTTGGTTTTCTTTGAAATCAATGTCTCATTCTGACGCCAGTTGGTGGTGAAGCTTTGTAGTCTTGCTCTCTTATTCCTCTTGAACACATTCCTTTTGTGGTTTCTACCTGGGTTCTACTACTTATGGAAAATGGTGAGTGATGTTGACTGTCCACGATTTTCCTACTATTCAGTTTCCAATGTTGGATCCTCCCGATAACTTGAATTCATAGCTCCTACTTTGTTACAGAATTGAAAACGGTAGGCCAGGTATGGTGGCACACACCTGTAATCCTAGCACTCTGGGAGGCTGAGGCAGCAGGATCACTTGAGGTCAGGAGTTTGAGACCAGCCTGAGCAAGAATGAGACCCGATCTCTACTAAAATAGAAAAATAAGCCAGTGTGGCAGCATGCCTGTAGTACCGGCTACTCAAGAGCCTGGGCCAGAAGGATCCCTTGAGCCCAAGAGTTTGAGGTTGCAGTGAGCTATGACAATGCAACTGCACTCTAGCCTGGGTGACTGAGAAAGACTCTGTCTCAATAAATAAGTAAATAAATAAATAAAATAAAAACAATAAAAAATTGAAAAGGTGAACTACATACCCTAACCTTCATTCCCACAATATACTTGAAATTTGATTTCTAGTAAGTATTAAACTAGGAATAGATTCCAGTACTGTGAATTTCCAAAGTGCATGCTCATTCTCTACTTTTTCTTATAACATCTGATGACTTTTCAATCTTTGCCTTTTAATATTTGTTTCTTTTTCTGTTGTTCTGTCCTTAATATAGTTATATAGGATTTTATTTTAAATATTTATTATAATATGCATAATGCATCATATATATATGACTATGTCAATAAATACTTATATATACTCAACATATATTTCATTTTTAAGTGAATTCACACATGTATTAGGGTTGTCCAGAGAAATAGAACCCATATAATACATATACACACACACACACGTTAAACAGAGAAAGAGGGATTTATTCTAAGGATGTGGCTCACATGATTACAGAGAATGAGAAGTCCAAAAACTTGCAGCAGCCCACCTGGAGACCCAGGAGAGCAGATGGTACTGTTTCACTCTGGATGTGAAGGCCTAGGAAGTAAGAGGGATGATAGTACGGATTCCAGTCCAACAGCCAACAGTCTTGAGCCCCAGGAAGCCTGAAGGCAGAAAAAGACTGATGTCCCAGCTCAGGGGTGGGGAACCTGTGGCCTTACAGCCACATGTGGCTGTCTAGGTTCTTAAATGTGGCCTTTTGACTGAAGCTAAATTTTACAGAACAAATCCTTTTATTTTTATTATTAACACATTTTTGTTCACCTTTTATATTATTTTTTATTTTTAAAATGAACATATTTTAAATACCAAAGAATAAGATAAGTTTCAACAAAGTAATCCTCTTAGATTGGCTGACGCAATTAGAACATTAGCAAGCCATAAGGGCTAAAATGAGGGCTGCTGTGCTCATGATTTAGTTCTAGCTTCCCCTGCCTAACTGGCACCACTGCGGCACAGGGCTGGTTGGCAAGAGTTTATGGGGGTCAAGTACTCCAGTCTGTTACCAGCTTCTGATAACGGTGCACTGTGTTTCTGTTTGAAGTGGAGTTTGTGAATAGTTGCACAGCTCAACAGTATTTTTTAATTCTGTCTGCTTAACAGCCCATCACGTCAAGACCAAGAAAATGCTGAAGGAAGGAAACAGATTGTTTTATGAGGACTGGGAATTGCAATATTATCTTGTTTCTGCTAAAGATAAACTGATTTTCTTGTTTTGTGATATTGAAATGTAAACATTAAAAAAATTGAATGTTCATCAGCATTATAACATTCAGAAGGACCACAAATATTTTAAATTAGATGGAGGGGCATGAAAGGTTTCATTGCAGAAAGTAAAAGATGAAAAGCAAAGGCAAAGGCAATTCTTTCAAGCAGCAATAAGACCTGTAAATAATGCCACTGAAGCAAATTTTAAAGTAGCTTATATACTAGGGGAAAAAAGGAAGCCATTCAGTGATGTAGAAATTGTGAAAGAATGCATTCTCCAAGTTGTAGGATGCTTAGACCCGGCATAACATATCAAAGTACAAACAACTGCCTTTTTCAAGGAGAACCATAACTGATCAGCAGCATGAATTAACCTTCAACTTAACAGAACAACCTCATGCAATACTTCAAAAATAAAATACATACTATTTAATCATTTTGGATGTATCAACTGATACTACTGACTCGGTACAGATTTTACACTGCATTTGGGTCATAACAGAAGATTTTCTTTACGATGAAGAGTTACTCACTTTGGGCACTCTTGCAAACAGAACATGGGAATAGATATCTTCAGCAACTTTCAAGATAAATGTCATGAAGTTAGACTATTTGATAAATTTAGTGAGTGTACAGAGAGTGCACCTTCCATGACAGGAAAACATGAAGGGTTTATTGCACAGATTAAAAATGTATTAACTGATCCAAATGCTCTCATTTCTTTTCATTGTATCTTACATCAGCAAAATCTGTGTACTAAAGCTACTATTTTAAGTGACATTTTGCAATAAGTTATAATTATTGTTAACTGTATTCATGAAAATGCAAAATGGCATCTTCAGTTTCCTAACATGCTAAAGTTGAACAATGAGGTAGGTATTCAGTGTGGATTCACTGTATCATTCTAAAGTGCATTGGCTATTGCAGGGACATGTGTAAGCCAAAATTTTATCTCTGCAAGAACAGAAAATAGTTAAATTTTATGAAGAACAGAATCAGCAATGTGGATTTTTGAAAGAAGATTTCTATAGGAATCCAATATTTCTGTGTTATATCACGTCCAATCAAAACAACTTCACTGTTTCTTTGCAAGGTAAAACTAAGTCTATATATGCTATATGACAAAAAATCTAAGCATTTAGAAAAAAGCTGTCTTTTTTCAAAACACTTCTTCTTCAAAAGGAAATTTTGAATAAACATTTTCTCCAATTAGCAAAGGTCATTGATAAGCAGGATGATATATGCAAATCATTTGAAGAATGTGCAGGTGTTATAGACCAACTAATTGGAGAATACAATGAAAGGTTCACTGACTTTGAGAATCGTAACATCATACTCAAATTAGCATTTCAGCCTCACCTACTTGATATCACCAAGGCACCTAAAGAACTACAGATGGAATTGATAGAGCTCTCAGTAGATGACATTTTAAAGTCATTGATGCTAAGAAAGATCCAATTGAAACATGGAAAAAATGCAGTAAAATACTCACACCTTTGGCAACCTGCCTGAAAAATGCTTTCTTGCTTTTCAACCACTTATTGGTGTGAATCTGAATTCCTCTCATCTAACAAAAATCAAGACACCCTTAAGGTCACAAATGACTGATACCCATTAGAGGATCAACTGAAACTGCGGATCTCCATGCTGCAACCAAATATTCAAATGCTTTCCAATAAAAATCAGACACAACAAAGTTGTTAAAAGATTAGTTAACTTTAAAATTAACAAATAGTTTACATTTTTTTAAATTATTAAGTATGTAGTAGTCAGATTTTTACAAAATGATGTACATTTTTAAGTATATCTTATTGAAGTTTCTTGAATGTGGCCTTATTTGATAACAATTAAATTAATGTGGCCTTCCAACGTGAAAAGGTTCCCCACCCCTGTATAGCTCAAGACAGGTAGGAGGAGTTCTCTCTAACTCTGCCTTTGGTTCTATTCAGTTCTTCAGCTGCAGGCTGAGCCCATCCATATTGAGGGGGGAGGGCAATAGTCTTCACTGAATTCACTGGTTTAAATGTTAATCTCATGCAGACATACCCTCACAGACACACCCAGAATAATGTTTGGCCAAGAATCTGGATGCCCATGATTTAGTCAAATTGAGATATAAAATTAACCTTCACAACACATAATCAAGTATAATTAATCTTGGTGAAAATTTATCAAGAATATCATTACCTTCATATAAAGAAAATCCTTACAAACAGATGTTACCATTTGAACTTACATACACATCCTAGGGAAGAATATTCTGCATCTCCTGTTTGTGTTCCAGTAAAATGCTTATTTTAAATTATTATAATTTGAAAAATATAATCTGGAAGTGGGTCAGTGAAAAATCAGAAGGCGTCTTAAAGATCAACTTATTAAAAGAGTAGGCTAATCAATATCTCATTGGTTCCCCACCTCGACCCCCCCAATTACAGATTTTACATTCATAATGAGTTTGTGCAATGTCCTCAGCTTCATGTTTTTTATCCATAAGAAAATATTTTATCTTTGGGTGTTTCTCTGACCATAGGTTTTTTTTTCCCTCCTACTCTATTTTAATTACTCACTAGATACACAAAAGTATATTGTAATAATAAAATGAAAACAAAATGAAGTCCCTTTTAGAACAATATGTGGAACAACTCCAGAAATGATTTACATTTATTCTGACAATATCCTGCCATATATTGATTTGCCACATAGGATATTTTTTTTTCTTCTAAAACTATCAACTTCATTACTAATCCACTGAGACTGCATTTATTTCTCTGCCCAAAGCTCATATGCTTTTTCTTTTTTGCAGAACTCTCACTGGCTTTAGAGAAGAGATGTAAGAAATTCTTTCTTTAGTTCTTGAGAACTGGGGCAGAGGTGTCTTTTCAGCATTTAACAATACAAAGAAGCAGGAAAAAGAAGATCATAGCTAACTTTAAGTGGCAACTGATGGAAGGGGAAAAACCACTACATCAAATAGGACCTACATGCTTTCAGGCATTGCCTGGTACTGCTCTTCTTTCTCTAGCAAAATAAGGGGAAAAAAGATGTATTGCTGTCATTTTATTCTCTGCTATTACTTAACAGAGACATTCATCCAAGACAAGTGAGACTTTATTAGATAAAAAGTAAGTGCAAATGTGACTCATCTACTCTGTTCTTGTGGAGGGCATCCTTTTACAGTTATTCTGAGTTAATGAAACAATCACTTTCTTCTGAGTACTGTTAAAATACTATTAGAGTCACAAATTTACTTACAGATCTTATCTTCTGATGATATCTCAGTAATGAAACCAAGGACTGTTGAAGAGAGTAAAAGGAGGAAGTAATTTTCTCTACTCTTACACATGGGAAATGTTCCACAAATGTTGGCTGTGCCATTGCAATTATTAATAATGCTATCATTTGCTCTCTTACACCCCTGTGAAGATCTATGAGCCATACCGATGCTGCCACCAAAACACACAAACGCACACAATGGCAAAACAACAACAGGAACCTGCCGCCTGTTCACATTTACACTCATCTAACCTGAAGAGACTTCACTCGACCCACTCACAAGAGGATTAATAAATAGCACTACACCTGAGGTGAACTAGAATGTCATTCTCATTCTCTCACCCATAAAACTATGAGAATATGAAAATTACAACGGCAAACTTTCAATATCTTTTTTAAATGGCCAAAAAGTGTCTGTATGATAGAATGGGATAAGCAAAGGTGTGAAAGTTAGAGACATAGGTTTGAATCTCAGCTTATGTGTAAAATAGAGCTAATGAAAACATACACTACAGGTTTTTTTTTCCTTCCCCAAAACATGTCTCTGGGCTTTAAAATCAGTAACTTTGGATTTGAATCCAGGCTCTGCTGAAAGTTTCCATCAATTTCCTCATAATGAAAGGTCAGAGGATTGGGCCAGATAATCCCCTTCCATGGTTTCTTCTAGCACTATGAAATTATCTTATACAGAGATTCCTCAAGTTTCTAGTTATAAGGAAGTTCTTAATTAGCCCTTTGGAATTCCCACTATCTTGACATCAATCTATTTTTTTTTAAAATTGCCCCAGTGAGGTGATTCTGTTTTTGATTAATATGTTGAGAGTTTGTCAGAGTTCAGTAGGTGTAAACTCAACCCTTATGAATTTAAGGACCCACGCCCCATGAGTTAAAGAGCCACAATGATGATTCTGCTATATGCCAATGTATTTATTCCAACTACATTCTTAGGAACTAGGGTTTTCAGATGCATTCTGAGACTGTCTCACTTCAAAACTCCATTAATTCTGAGTGGTGAGCCATGGTGCTCTTCTGGTTTCTAAAAGTTAATGTCAGCTAGCTCCTATTAAGCGTGTTAAAACCCTTAGAGGGTTTAAAGTGGCAGCATTCAAAGGCGGCCTTACTAATAACCTACAGGAAAATAACTAACAGAAAATAGGAGAAATAAACTCACAGTGCCTAATTGTCCCTTTGAATAAGAAATTCACAACTACATTTTGTTTTATTAAAACACCTGTGGCCTAACTCGTTATCTTTAAGAGTTTCATTTTCATAGCCTTGAAGCAGACAGTAGGGGTGCGACTCCCACTCCAACTCTCTGCCTTAGTTCCTGTAAAAAAAAAAAAAAAAAAAAAAAAGATTCCAAGGACTCAGATAAAGTCAACCTCAGAGAGGAAAAATAAAGAGCACCTGCAACAACTTCACCACCACTTCTGTTATCAGGCTACTGAAGCAGAGGGGGCTAAAAAGTCATAACAAGTGACCAAAATGTTTATATCCTCATAATTTCCTGAAATTAAAAAAAAGTGAAAGTTAGCACATGCCATCACAGGACAAATAAAATTGTTTTATGTTGGTAAAAAAAAAAAAAGTAATTTTTACCCTTTAAAAGCACCAAGCAACTTTCCTCAGCTGTCCTGCCTAGCACTACCCTCTAACTTTTCTTCAGTGCTGTGGTCTCTCTCTCTCTCTCTCTCTCTCTCTCTCTTTTCTTTCTTTTCTCAGGAAAATAAACAAGCCTCTACTTCGTATATCCTAATCACTACATGAGAAATCTTTCTCCAGCCCACGCCATGAGCTCTTCATGGGACGCCACCCTTACAGTCATTATTTTTCATTCCTGCCTAATACATGAGGTTTCCTGTTATTCCACATCATCAACAAAACTTGATATTGTTAGTCTTTTTAACATCAGTCATTCTTATGGATGTACAGAGGGATCTCACTGTCATTTTTATTAGCATTTCTCTAATGACTGCTGCTATTAAGCATCCTTTCTTATGCTTATTGCCCATTCATATATCTTCTTTCCGTAAATGTCTACTTAAATATTTCATTCATTTTTTGGGGGCTGTTATTCATCTTCATATTATTGAGTTGTGAGATTCCATTAGTTTTTTCTCAGATATATATATAACTTTTCCCTAATCTGTGGCTTTTATTTTTCTAGACTATATCTTTTCAAGAGTGAATATTTTTAAGCACGATAAAGTCCTTCTATCCGTTTTCAAATTTTTATATTTTTCAATACTATTTCAGTAATTTTTGTCTAACTTGTGATCACACAGATTTTAATCTGTTTTCTTCTAAAGGTCTGATAATTTGTAGTTCTTAAATTTAGGAATGTGATTTATTTTGAGTCAGTGTTTGTGTATGAGTGAAGGATCAAATGTAACTCTTTCCATATACTACATTGTCTTTCATCATCATCTTTTTAAACTAAGCTGCCTAATACAAAGAATTATCACTATTTATTTCACTTTGAGTTCCTCAAACACTTTACATTATTGACTTAATTCTAGATGACAACAGATAATTCAATTAACTGCTTCAACAATATAAGCCACAGGCTACCAGATGTCCATCCCTGAATAATTATAGATTTTACTTTATATTCCCAGCCATGCCAGGTAACTAATATTTGTATCTTCGTATTTCTCTGAAGATCATTTGTCAACAACCTCTTTTCTGCTGCCAATTCTGTTATTAATAAAGGCTTTTGGTTGCGAGTAATATACAGTGATTAGAGTACAGGGAAAGAGACAAATGGCCAGAGCATCCAGCAAGCTTGTGTTAGTGACATCAACCGTCTGGGCCCACTGCTAACTGAAGCGATAGAATTCTCCACATATTTGAGACTAGCTCAATAGAGGACCTGAACTTGCCTACCTTAAGGACCCCCCAGAATAATCTTAGGAGTTACAGAGTTGGAAGTAGAGTGTGTCAGGTTGGTTGTGACAAGAGTATTCAGGAGCAGGCTAAACACTATTATTTCATCTTTCTTAACAAATATGAGTTTTATGAAGAAGTGCCTTTGTGAGTGCAGGGCTAGTAAAAGTCTAGTCTAGCTGAATCCATGAACGGGACTCCTACCCTTGATGCTAACCTGGGAGCCATGGCCAACTCCCGCCAAGAAAGAAGGATTAACACATTTGTTACCTATTGTATGCCATATATGAGCTTGGTACATTTTAGCTACTGCTGCATCAATAACTATCATGGTAAGTAAAAAATCCCCATTTTATACATAAGGAAATTGAAACTCTGGGATTTTAGGTAAATTTCCCAAGGACACTCAGGTAGTAAGTGGCAGGGCCAGAATTTGAACCCAGATCAACAAGATGCCTAAGTATAAGCCTTGAGATGTGGGAACATCAGAAAATACGTTTTATTAACTATTGGTGGATTTTAAAAAGTAAAACTAGCATAAGCCTTTTTGTTCAGAGCATTGAGCAAGCAGATTTCACTATTTTAAACCAAACACCCTGGCAACACTTCCCCAAGATTCTGAAATTAGGTATTTTTATAGCCATTAAATTGTATCTGAGTTTAAACAAACATGAGAGCTACTAAAGGCAGGAAGGAACAGACTGTGCATTTTAGCTCATAGGTAGACAATAACCTGTACCTCATTTGGGTGCTTCAGGCTTTCACAATTTACCACAAGAGGAAAAGGAGGACAATGTCTTCAAAATCACAATGCAGTGCTGTGCTTAGGCAGTTCCACTTCCTTCCTCTTGACTGCAGCAGGCAGCATGGAATGTCACTGCCTCATCTACAGCCTCTATGTCCCCACCCTACTCCCGTCCTCTGAAAGACCGGAGTGAAGGTCTCTGCCACTGGATATCCAGGACAGCTCAACGTGGCACTTCTCTTCCCTTGAGCGATGGAGCCCCAGCCTGTGTTGCAGACACAAGGCCAGGATGGCAGTCCCCGCATTACCTGCCAGACTGCACAGGGCCTCCTGTGGCATGCAGCTATGCATTGCCATCTCGGCTTCTCAGAAGGAGATGAGATGAGCTAAAATTTACCATGGCGTTTAAATTAAAGAGTGTTGAAAGGAGAAAGGAAGGGAACAGAAAGGAAGGGAGAAAGGAAAGGTATGCAGAGGTGTGAGTGATCAGTACAGTCAAGGAATGCAGGCGGCCTCTAGAAGCTGGAGAGGCAAGGAATTCTCACCTACAGCGTCCAGAAAGAACAAGCCCCCGCCGACACGTCACCTTCACTTTAGCCAGTGAGACTCATTTTGGATTTCTGACAGCCAGAACAGTAAGATGATAAAATCGTGTTGCTTTAAAACACTAAATTTCTGGTAGTTTGTTATAGCAGTAATAGGAAACCAAGACAACTCCTAAGAATATCCAGGTGTGACGGCTAAAAACAATAAGACCTAGAAAGTAAAATAAAATGAAATAAAATAGAGCTGCTGAAGGAAACAGATACCAACTTGAATAAAAGAAGGCAGAGAACAATAAAGTATATAAGATAAAGAACAAAAAAGTAGATTAAAATAAAGTTTAAAAACTGATGGATATAAAGTTTACATTTTTTTAATTGAAACTTACTTTAGAAGGACTGAAAGGAGAGACTAGTGTCTACTGAGAGTTGAATTAGAGTTCTGTAAAATAGCCAAAGTATCTAACATTTCGCATGCCAGTATGTGTGTGTGTAAAATTAAATAAAGAGGCAATAATTTCCCTAAGCTAAAAAAAAAAAAAGACATGGGTCTGGGGTTATAAAAATACCACTGAGTTCAAGGTAAGATTGATGACAGAAGACATAGACATCCCCACATAATAATTTGGAACTCTAAGGAAAAGAGGAAATTTTATAATTTTCCAGACAGAAAGGAACAACTCTTTATAATTGAAAATAAGTTGAACTGATGACATGAGATTTCTCATTTTATCTCTGGGAAGTAAAAGTTGTTGGAATAATTTCTATGAACCACAAAGAGAATCATGTGGTAACGCAATAATCCTTTGAGATATTATTTACTTTTCAAGATAAGAGAAAATGTTTGTGGTTGCCAGTAGGTGTTTCAGAGGATGTAATATCCAAGTAACTCCACCAAGAAAATGATTCTGGAAAGGACTCACACACAAATCCCAGATGATTCAGAGGAGGATGGAGAAAGCATATTTGGAGATTGAGGAACAAAACAAAAGCTGTCCACTTCTCTCATGTGTCATGCATGCATAGGAGAAATCGGGGAGGATAAAACCTTCTAAAAGTAGAACTAGGTAAAAAGGAAACAGTCTGGTTGGGAAAATAATTGATCTCTTAATTCCACATAATTTTAGAGGTATTTAAGTTTGATTAGTTAAAAAGAGATGGTACATAAATTTAGAAAATATAGCAGAAGTCCCAAGTTAACAAAGAAAAATGGGAATAAATACATGGTTAAAAATTAAGCCAATGACAACAAGGAAAGTTGTAAAGAAGACACACTAAAGTGAATAGAATAAAGATAAAATAAAATTAAGAAATAAGAAAGAACATATCAAGCAGTTACATTAATTATGAATAGACTGCATTTTCCAATTAAAAGACAAGTAGTGTCAAATGGGGTTAATGAACAAAATTTATCTATATGTTGTTTATAAGAATCGTGTAAGAAAAAAATGTTAAAGAAAGGCTAAAAATAAAAGTTCTTTAAGAGATACCAGACAGATGGATGCATACCAAACAAAAGCAGAAGTGACAAAATCAACATCAGACAGAATAAAATTTAAGATTAAATGCACTAAACAAGGAAGAGACATAATGTGTTGTAATATTAACAATGTAATATTCAGAAAAATTATATCTCAGACAATAGAGCATGCACATTTATTTCATCAGGGTTCTTAGATTTGGAGAGAATTCACTTCTCAAGATAGCATCAGCAAATGGGGGATTGGTAAAGATTATTTGGTAATTTTCAGAATTTCTAGGAAGGCCAGAGTCCAGATTAGATGCTACACAGGAACTATGTAGACAAGAATAACACCAAGCACAAGACCAGACTTTTCTAGCAGAAACTAGTCTGTTATCTCTACCAACAGCTTCACCTCTGACGATGAAAACTGAATTCTAGAATCCATGTCACAGTAGCTGTAGAAGAAATATATGCACTATTAGTGTTGTACCCAGAAATCCTAATGCTCAAAGTGTGGGTACCACCTTATCTTTTTAGATATGCATTGCAAATTTTGTGTAGAGATTAACTTCTAAACTAGCAAGGAGTAAAAAATAATGAAAAAAAATATTCAAAAGGGCAAGAAGAGATAAAAGAAATTAAAGATTTGGTAAATAGAAAGCATATAAACACACAATTAACAGAGAAAAAAATCCAAATATAGCAGCGATTATAATAAATATGTGACCTAAATGCTCCAGCTGAAAGACAAATGTATAAGAGAGGATAAAATATCAACCTATATACTGTTTTAAAGAGATAGTTTTAAATTTTAATGATACAGAATGGTTGAGACTAGGAGACAGAATGCAATATGTCAAAAGTTCTAGCCAAAGGAAAGGGTGGCCACCTTGAATACCTCTTACGTGACATTTCAGGACACCTCAGCCTCACTTTTCTTGGGGCCATGGTCATATGCTGTTCTCTAACCACTGTGGGTCATGGCCATCTCTGCCGGACTCTGGCCAACCTCACAAAGGCACTAATGACAGGTCCTCTTGTCACACCTGTGCCATGGATCTCTTAAATTTCTGCCCTGGAGCTTCCCTGTTACAGAGTGAGGAATTTTCTCAGTAAAGGTTTTAAATGTGGAAAAGGCAACTCTCCATAGCATGAACCTTTAAGCAATGGGAGAGGGAATTAATTCTTCCCATGGACAGACTCTCCTGCGATACAGATATTTCTATGGTTTTTTTGGAACGTGATTCTACATGATTGAACACCACTCCGATTGATAGCAAGTGATGAAAAATTTAGTTGTCATTCTTTCCTTACCGCAATTTACTTTTTCCTCATTTTTCCCTTTCTAGAATTGCTTTCCCTAATATAGTAGCGGCACATAACCTTTGCCCCAGGCTTTCACGAGCCCTGGGAACCCAGGCAAAGGAAGTAACAGAATTCAAAACATAAGAAGAGTAAATTTCTAGCTATGGAGGCATAAAAAGTTCTTTAAATCTTTTCCATAAATAAATAGAAAATTTGGAAAATGTCAAAAACAACCATTTTAGGGCTCTGGAAATTGACCAAAGGCAGAAAACAAGTAAATATATTTAAAGAATTTGAAAAACTACATTAAAAAATTTAAGTAAAAACATAATAATTACACACACAGAAAAATAAAATCTCAAAGAGAGGTAGAACTCATAAAAAGGAACCAAATGGAAATTCTAAAGTTAAAGGGCTCTATAGAAAAAAAATGAAAAAAAGAGACAAAACTCGATACCTACCTCTAAGATCAGCAATAAGCAAGATGTGTGCTCTCACCACTTCTGTTCAACATTCTCCTGGAGGTTGGAGCCAGTGCAATAATGGAGGGAAGGAATTGGAGACATACCAATTGGAAATAATGGAGTAAAATTATCTTTATTCAGAAGCAACATGATTTATCATGCAGAGCCCAAGAAATATGTTTCAAAAAGAGTAAAAATAATAAAACTAGAACACATGAGTTTACCAAAGTCACGGGATACACAATCAATATTCAAATATCAATATATTTGTATAAACTAGCAATGAACAATCCAGAAATAAAATTTTAAATATAATAATTTCATTAAAAATACCATCAAAAAGAACAAAATAGTATGAAAAATTAACAAAAGACGTGCTGATCTACACACTGAAAACTACAAAACTCTATGAAAGAAATCAAAGAACTAAATAAATGGAGAGATAGGTCATGTTAATGAATTGGAAATGTCAGTATTGTTAAAATATTAATAGCAATTCTTTGCAAATTTGTCTATACATTCTATGTAAACACCATAAAAATTGTAGCAGTGTTTGTCATAAAAACTTATGTGCTAATTCTAAATTTGAAATAAAAATGCAAAGGACCTAGTTTTGACAAAAAAATTTAAAAATAAAAAATAAAGTTGGAGGACATAAGATGCCTGATACCAAAACTAAGAGTAAGGTACAGTACACAAGAGAGTTTCTTGTTTGTGTAACAGCAGACATATATATCAATGGAAAAGAATAGCACGCCCAGAAATACTTTCTCACATTCATAGTCAACTTTAAGCAAAGGGTGGTTCCAAGGTAATGGAATAGAAGAAATGATAATATTTTAACAAACTGTGCTAAAACAATAGGATATCCATATGCAATAGAAAGAATAAAGTTACATCTTTTATTTTTTTTTTGGTCTTTTAATTTTTATTTATATTTTATTACTAATAAATTTTGGTATATCTTAGTGTGCTTATAATCCATAAAGGGGTGTTTGACTCTTTATTTATTTATTTATTTATTTTTTTGTTTCAGCATATTTGGGGGTACAAATATTACGGTTACATATATTGCCCATGCCCCCTCCCCCCTCGA
>VBSM01003199.1:9182492-9195426 GCA_008086735.1 Cheirogaleus medius | reverse complement strand
TTAACTGCTCCACCTACCCTTGCCACTGGTCTCCAAGCTGCTCAGGAGGTCTCTACTTCCAGCTTTCCTCCGCAACCTCCTCCCGTGGAGTCTCCCGTAGTCTCCAGTACCCCTCCTTCCGACCCCCGGCCAATGTATGGTCATCTGCTTGCTTCTTTCTTCTAATTTCTTCTAGAAGCTGTCTTTTCTGCAGAGACACTCTATCTGGAGGTGTTTCTCGTCCGCCATCCTGCTCCACCTAAAGTTACATCTTGATCTAATACCATACAATACAGAAATAACTAAAAATATGTTGGGGAGACAAACGTAAGAGCTAAAATTCTAATATTTCTTACAAAAACATAGGAGAAATTATTTTTAACTTTGAGGTGGGTAATGACTTTTTAACTATGACAACAAAGCATGACACAGGAAAAAAATAAAACAGATTATATAATGCAGTTATGTGAAAGGGATAAAAGAGCTCCAAACCAAAGCTAAAAAAACTAGTGCAAAAACATAAAGTACTATTAGATTATAACTTTAAGCATAAAATAAATATTCATGACTATTTATTAATATACATAAATATTTAAATAAATAAGTAAATGTGAGAAAAGAGACAAAATTCTCATGCCAAAGCATTCCAAATAATTTATGTTGATATTCTGGTCTCACGGAGGTTAAGCACCACTCTCTACTCCTTACATAGGAACTATATATAGTGACTTGCTTCCAAAGAGAACAGTATATGAAAAAGCACGTAGGGGTGTAACTTCATAGTTACACTGATGAACACTACTTTAGCCTGGTTATTAAGGTCAATGTCAGCAGTCATAAATTATGTAGACAGTATGCACACTTAATAGGATATAATGAAAATGGCATCTTATCTCTGGAATCTTCCTCCAAAAAGTTCGTAATGCTCATCTAATAATGAGAAAACCATCAGAAATATCAGACATATTTCAATAGAAGGGCATCCTATAAATATACTTGAAAATGTATTCTTCACAAATGTCAAGGTCATCAAAAACAAAGTCTGAAAAAATGGCATAGCCAAGAAGAGCCTAAGAAGACATAACACCTAAATATGTGATATCCTGAATAGGATCCTAGAACAGAAAAAGGACATTAGGTAAAAACTAAGACAATCTAAATAAATTAAACTATATTTAACAACACTGTATTAATGTGGCTCACTAATTATAACAAATGTACCATAGTAATGTAAGGCCTTAATACTAGCAAACACTATAGAGTGAGGGGATGTATGGCAAATATCTGTTCAATAGCTCTGTAAACAAAATTGTTCTAAAAAATAGAGTACATATATTCATAAAAAATCAGTATCAATGTTCTCAGATAAAGTATATCTCTATTAATAAAAATATTTAGAAAATGTGATAAAGTATGCCATTTACATTAGCTTCTAATGCATAAGGCATTTACCATTGAATCTATCAGAAACTCTGTAATACTTTTATGTAGAAAATTGACATTCTGGACTTTGTTTCTGGACTCCTTTTTTATGTTTCCATAGGTCATAAAAACAAAGTCCAGAATTATGAAAGGGTAGAATATAAGAAAAAGTTGAATGTTTCAATGAATCATGCTAGAGAAACTGATATCCATATTTATAAATAAAATGAAATTCAATGACTGCCTTACACCCACATTTTCAAATAATAATCTAAGATCAGGAGTAAAAGCAGGGCAGATATAAAAATAAATATAAAGAAAAAATATATGTTTATACTAATCTGTGTTGAAAAGATAATAGCTGAAATCCAGTAGGCATTACTAAGACAAACTTGACATGCAATGAAAATATAAGAAAAAAACATTAAAAGGATGAGTCTATTTCCTGAAAATCAATACTAATGATTTTGCTATGTGTTAAATCTATTTCAATAAAAATTAGAAATAAGAATGTATGGCAATAAATTCCAAATGAATTAATAAATATAAAAGAAAGTTAAAGTAGGTATAGGAGAAAAATATCTTAATGAAAACAGTGGGCTGAGAAAGAAAAGACATATTAATATTAATAAAAAACTCTCCATAGCAAAATTTCTAGAATTATTTCTACAAGAAAAGACAGATAATATTTTTGATAATACATATATTTGCAATACTTGTAAAGGGTCACAAGTTTTTGTTTTTTTTAAGTTATCAGCCCAATAAAATATATTTTTTAAATGAATGGAAAATTTACAGAAAACTAATTAAAATTGCAAAAACAGAAAAATATGCTAACACCCACTAGTGAATGGTTATTTACATTAATTTCTGCAACCTCTCATCCCCAATATTAATTCTTTGGTCTTTTTGTTTTTTTGTTGTTGTTTCATGTTTAAAATTTTAGGTGAGTTAAAAAAATCTTAAAAGGTTAGATCATATATCACAAATTAGAAAGAATAGCAAAATTGGATTTTGCTTCTATAGATTTAACTGTTGGCCCTGTTAACATAATAAACTTTCTTGGTATTTCTAACATAATTTTCTTTTAAAATAACCCAGATATGCCCATACTTGAGAGGACTTAGCATTATTCTATTCTTCCCATGATTTGTCTCTTGAAAGTGCCACTAGAAGCAAAACTTGTTTGCTAAATCAGTGTGTTAAGAGTCTAGAGCAATGTCTGTTTTCAATAAAGTAGTATAAAAAATAATTTTTGTTTTTTAGGAGCGTTTGTGCGTAATTACATTGGATGAATTTGGCTCTGCATTTTCAGTTCATAATGGTTTTTAGGTCAAAATGGAAAACAGCATTCTGAAAAAGCACAGAAGTTAAGGAGTAATGAGCACTGAAAGCTCTATTGCAAATAGCAGACAACAGAGAAAGAAAGGAAAAACATGTCGGTTAAAGGGTAAGTACATAACTGGAAAGTGGACCCCCAAACTGGGGTCCAGCTTGAAGGTCAAGAGGGTTCTTGACTTTGTGCTGGAAAGAATTCAAGTGTAATTCTTAAGTTGGAAATTAAAGCAACATTTATTAGACAAACAACAACAGGCTACCCCCTAGACAGAGTACCAGCTGTACATTACTGGCAAAGTCTGTTTATGGCTACCTCTTGATTATATGCTAAATAAGGGGTGAAATATTCATAGCTTTTCTGGGAAAAGGATGGAGATTTCCAGGAATCTGGGGTTTCTCCTTTTTTCATACCATATAAGGCAACTTCTGAGGGTTTGCATGGTAATGGTAAACTGCCATAGTGCTGGTGGGAGTTTCTTTCAGTATGCTAATGCATTATAAGCAAGGTGTAATGAGTGACAAGTGCAAGCAAAGGTTGCTTATGTTGCCATCTTGGCTCTTACTGGTCTTAACTATTATAGTTTCTTTACTGCTTCTTGGCTTTCTGTTTTTGTCAGAGATCTTGGTTTGGGCCTTGGAACTTTTTAACAACCTGTGCCTATCTCATATATACTCCAATGGAACAGTAAGTGTCCAAATAGTGTGCATTGGCTATGCAGTAATGCGGGCCAGAGGAATCCAGAAGGCGTCTCTTTAGTTACAGGAACCCCATTGAGATTTGCCTGTGGGAGGGGCTGTGTGGGAGGAGGGAGATACACGTGTGATAAAATACAATAGAGAATAGATTTAATTATCCTCTTGTCTTAATATAATTAAATACCTTTATTTGTTTTTTATTCTCAGGGAAACAATATGTGCTTTTAAAATGTATTTATATAAAGATTCTGCAATTACGCGGTGGGCCTATTAGTAGCTCAGAGTATAGTTAAGAACGCTGAACACACAGATCAAGCAGACAGAAATATAAAGTAGTGTTTAATAAAGTGACTAAAAGAAAGAAAATGAAAATGCAAGATAAGTATTTTATGAACTAGAATAGTTGAAAATTACAACTGGAAGGACATAGAAACCAAAATAGAACTGAATAAAAAAGGATTTGCATAGATAGCAAGGCCTCTGTGTCAGGAAGCAGATGGAGGATGGTATTGGCATTGACCTTTACTTCCACCTTCCCCCCAGCTTAAAGTGTAACACATACAATTATTAGTAGGTCTTTTGGATAATCCCAACGTTTTAGCAAGTTATGTCCTGTTAGCTCTGTCCATATTGATATCAAGTCCCTGAAAAAGGCAATGTCTAATGAATGGCAGCTGGAAAATGAACAATCCACCTCTGGGAGCAGCCAGACCTAATGGAGGCTCTGAGCATGTCAAAAGGATGCCTCAATCAATATTTTTTGTTAAGATCTATTATGCCATAATTTATGTATAGAAAAAATTTACCATTTTTAGCTGAGTAGTTCAATGAGTTTTGACAAGTGTTTAAAATAGTGCACATCATAAACGTCATCACAAATGAAATGCAGAACATTCCCATCACCCCAACCAATTCCTGTGTTCTCTTTTGCAAATTCTTTCCCTCAACACTATACCCTCTCCACCACTGAGAAGTATTTGATGCCTATGATCTTGCCTTTTAAAGAAAGCCACATAAATGGAATCACACATTTTGTAGAATTAGAATCTGGCTTCTTTCCCTTTGCATACTTTGGAGATTTATCCTCATTTTTGCCTGTATTATTGTTCCTATTTTAAATTGCTAAGTAATATTCCATTGTACATATGCAATTCTATTTATTTACCAGTTGATGGGTATTTGGGCTCTTTCTAGGTTGGTTCTATTAAAATAAGCTCCTATAAATATTTGTATAGTGATTATTATGTGATATATTTTCCATTTGTCTTTAGTAAAAATACTAAACTTAGTATTGGTAGAGTCACAGAATAAACAAATGTTAACTTCTTAAGAGACAGCTAACCTCTTTTCCAAAGTAGCTGAATCATGTTTCATTCTTACCAGTAATGCTTAAGAGTTCTAATTGCTTCCAATATTCTCTAGCAATTTGTATTTTCTGATTTTTAAAAATATTAGTCATAGTGCATATATTGTAATATTTCATTGTGATTTTAATTTGCACTCCCCTTATAAAAATAATGTTGAATATCTTCTCATGTACCTGTTTGCAATTTATCTCCCTTCTGTGATAAACTCTTAACATCTTTGCCCCCACCTCACCTTTTTTTCTGAGTTAATGAGATACATATTTTTGAGGTGTGAGATTATTATGCATTTTTGATATTAATCCTTTATCCACTATGTTTTTACAAATATTTTTCCACAGTCTATGGCTAGTCTTTTAATTTTCTTCACAGTCTCATTCAAAGAGCAGAGCTTCATAATCTGGGTGATATTTAGTTTAGCGAAGTTTCCTTTATGGTTTTGTAGTTCTTATGTCTATGTAGGAAAAGTCTGCCTAGCAAAAGATTGCAAAACATTTCTTCTATATTTATTTTAGACTTTTTATAGTTTTGTGTTTTACATTTCTATCTTTGATTCATTTTCAGTTGCATATTGTCCACAGCATAAAGGTATGAGATTTTTTCTTTTTAAAATTTTTGATATGTTTATGTATTTACTCCAGTACAATATGTTGACAAAACTGTTCTTCTCTATTAAATTAACTTAGCACCTCTATGAAAAATAAACTGACCATATACATTTGGGCCTTATTTCTAAACTCTATAGCTGATTGTTTCTGTCAACATGTCTATTGTTAGGCCAATACCACAATTTCTTAATTAATGTACTTTTTTATTAAGTACTGAAATAAGGTCATAGGTGTCCTCCAACCAAGTTTATTTTCAAACATTTTGTCTATTCTAGGTCCTTTAGTTTTCCATATAAATATTAGAATCAGTTTGTAAATGTCTACAAAATTTACCTCATTAGATTTTGATTGATGTTATGTTGAATCTTCCAATGCATAGACATGGTAAATTTCCTCAATAATTAAGTCTTCCACTATTTCTTTCATTAATAATTTATAGATTATTAACATACAAATCTAGAGCATATATTGTTAGATTTACCAATAAGATTTTTCTTTCTGTTGACACTGTTACAATTAGTTTTTTCTTTAAATTTCAACTTCAAACTGTTCATTTGTACAATACAGAAATACAGATAATATTTTTACTGTTCTTAGATTTTGCAAACTTACTAAATCTACTTATTAGTCTCAATAGCTTTTTTGAAGATTTTTTGTGATTTTTATATATTAACAATCATGTCAGTTATAAATAAAATCAGTTCTTCCCTTCCCTTCTGAAGTTTCTGCCTTTTATTTCCTTTTCTTTCCCTATTGCACTGACTATATCTTACTTCAAGTAAAATATTAAATATAAGTCATTATTTTTTGCTTTGTCTTGTCCCCGATATCAAGAAGAAGGTATTTAGTCTATTACCATTACCATGTATAATGCCAGTAGTAGCATTTTTACCAGGCTAAGCAAATTCACTTTTATTTTTGTTTGCTAAGCATTTTTAACATAAATGAATATTAAATTTTGTCAATTATTTTTTCCACATATATAGAGATTATCATGTTTTGTCTATTTATATGGTGAATCATCACTTATTTTATAATATTGATTAAACCTTACATTATCACTTGTTCATGTTGTCTTTTCCTTTTATATATTGATGCATTCTATTTGCTTCCCATTTGTTAAGAATATTGATTTATATAAGTCCCTGAAGGATATTAGATTCTAGCTTTCTTTGCTTGTATTGCTTTTGTCTGGTTTTGATATTAGGATGACTTTGGCCTCATGAAATGAATAGGGAAGGATTGCCTCTTCTATTAATACTTTTCTGGAAGAATCTATACAAAATTGATATAACTTTCTCTTTAAATATTAGGTATATTTCACAAGCAAAATCATGTACATCTAACATTTTCTTGGTGAGAAGGTTATTAACTAAGAATTGAATGTCTGTAATAGATATAGGAGTGTTCATTAAATCTAATTTAAAATTTAGTCTTTTAAAATCTAAATTTTAAAAGTATGTGACTTTCAAGGAATATGTGCCTTGAAACAAATTTCACCTACTTTATCAAATTTATTTGGATAAAGTTGTCCCATACATTATCTCATTATCCTTATGTTGTCTCCACTTTTATTTATAATTCAGTAACATTAGTTGTTTCATTTCTAGTTTTTCTTTATTGATCTGTCTAGAAGTTTTTCATTTTTTTGGCATTTCAAAGAACCAGCTTTTCTGTTTTATTTTCTTTACTCTTTATTTTATTTTATTTTTTTTAAATTCAGGATATTATGGGGGTACAAACATCTGTTTTCTATTTAATTGATTTCTGATTTCATATTTGTTTGTCCATCCTTTTGCTTACTGTAGGTTTAATTTTCTCTTCCTAGTTGCTTAAAGTCAAAGATTAAATGATTGTTTTGGAAACACTTTCTTTCTGATTTATACATGTCATGAGATATATTTCCTTTGATGCACAGTTTAATTTGCCTCCCACACAATTTAATATGCCATGTTTTCATGTTTACTCAAGTTATAATATCATATAATTTTTCTTTTGTTTTTTTTTCTTTGACCCTTGGGATGTTCAGAAGTAAATTTTTAAAATTTCTAAGCATTTGAATATTTTACAGGTTCTATTCTGTTAATGATTTTTAGTTTAATTTTATTTTGGTCTAAAATAATAATTTATATGACATCAATCATTTTTAATTTATTCAGGTTTGTCTTATGACTTGATGATATGGCCAATTATGGTGAATATACCATGTGCACTTGAACATATTCTATTATTGTTGGGTGAAGTGTTTTATTAATATCAATTAGGTCATGTTGCTAAAGTTGTTTAGGTCTTATATATACTTGATTTTTGATCTACTTTTTATGTCAAGTATTTGAAGAAGATTGTTGATTTCCAATTATATTTATGAATTTGTCAGTTTCTCATGTCAGTGCCATCAGTTTCTGCTTCAAGAGTTTTGAATCTCTGCTTAAGCCAATACATTGACTATTGTTATAGCTTCTGAAAGAATTTACTGCTTTATCATTTATATAACTTTTTACTTTTTATAATATTTCTTTTTTAAATTTTACTTTGATACTAACATAGTCCTGCTATCTTCCTTTTGATTATAGTCTGCATTGTATAGATTTTTCTATCTTTCTATTTCAATCTCTATATACCTTTATATTTCAAGTAGGATCCTTGTAAGCAACATAAAGGGGCTTTGATTTTTTAAATCCAACCTGAGACTCCCTTTATTTGAATTGGGATAGATACACATTATATTTAATGCAATTATGAATCTATTTGTATTTAAATCTATGAATTTGCTAGAATTTTTCTATTGACCCATTTACTATGGTTTGAATGTGTCCCCCAAATTTCATGTTTGGAACCTTAATACTACTCAATGTGGCAGTATTGAAAGGTGGAGTCTTTAAGACGTTATTCAATCATGAGGTTCTGCTATCATGGATGGATTAATGGGTTAATGGTTAATGGATTAATGAGTTCCCATGGCAGTGGAAGTGGTGGCTTTATAAGAAGAGGAAGAGGAGAGACCTGAGTTAGCATGCTCAGCCCTCTTGCCCATGTGCTGCCAAGGAAATCTGCAGAGTCCCCACCAGCAAACAGGTCTTCTTCACTAGATGCCTAGCTATACCCTTAGCCGCCCCAGCATCCAGAATGGTAAGAAATAAATTTATTTTCTTTATAAATTACCTAGTTTTAGGTATTCTGTTACAAGCAGCAGAAAATAAGATACCGTTTGTTCTTTTTATTTTTTTTTTGCTATTTTCTGCCTTTTTTATATATATTTATAATGTATCTCCATTTTAGGCTTATTAAATATATTTTGTTTTTATTTATACATAATTTCTCTTTTATTAAATTTAGAAAATTCTCAGCCACTTTTCTCTTCAAATTTTTCTTTTCCCTAGATTTTTCTCTCTCCTCCTTCTGAGAATTGGATTAATGGTATATCAGACCATTTGGTATTACTGACACTTTTTTTTTTTTTCATTCTTCACGTTCATTGTTCAGTCTGTTCTATTTTCTTGTATTTTCCTACCTTTTTCATTTAGGTCCTCTGACATATACATCAGAGTTATTTTAAAGTTTCCATCTTATTGTTCCAAATTCAGGGTGCTCTCTGGATCTAATTTTGTTTATTATTGACTTTTTCCTTGTCATTTTTATAGATTCTGGATATTGTGTTTATGATAATAGTAAAGACTGAAGTAAATATTATTTATACCTGGAAATAGACAGGGCTCTTATTCTCTGTCTGTGGAGAGTTTGAGTTTCTCTAATCAGAATTTTAGCTGATTTGGGGATTTGTGGTTGCTACATTTACCTTCAGGGTACCACAGACTTTGAACTTGGGAAGGGTGGACTGCTGGCATATAATGCTTGGGGTGGAGCCTGGGGGTCCATAATATTTTCTGGAGAGTTCTAGTTCTGCTCTCGCCTTCCTGCTGCCCCTACATGTGTGCACCAGGGTGCTCCCCTTGCCCTGCTGCGCCGCCCCCAGCACTAGCCTGCTTTGCCGACTGTGTGAGGTGTCAGGGGAAATGCTCCTGCTTGGTTCTCCAGGACCAGTTTCAGTCTCAGAGAGGTCCTGTGTGCCTGGGCCTCCAGGTGGGAATTGCTCAGTGTTTCTTCCTCCGTGTTCCAACCAAGGTGTCCCTTGTGTTTGGGAAGGGGAATGGTTTTGAGCAGGGAGAGTTTCCTACCCCTCACCCAGCTATGGTAAACTTTTTCTTTGTGTCATGCAGAATCCTGTGCTCAATAGCATTTCTCACCCCCATCCCCAGTGGCAGGCAGCATTTTCTCCTCCCTGCCTCTTCCCCAGCATATCTGCCCAAGGGGAGACAGGTTTCTGTACCTTCCCCATCAGCATAAAGCTGCTTAAGTCAATACACTGATTATTGTTATAGCTTCTGAATATAAGAGGATGTGGGGAACACTTGGGATCTTGGTCCTATTTATTACTAAAGGGAATTCTCTCTAGTCTTTTCTATCCTGCCCCAAACTTTCTCTCTATCCTCAGTGGAAAACAGCTTGGGAGTGAATATAGACACTGCTTGGGTTTGGGTCTCCCAGTTATTCTAAACTAGTCTGTCTTCAACCATATTAAAAAAAATCATTAAAATTGTGGCTTTTCGCGTCTTACCTACTTTTACAGTGTCTAGCTCAGCTCTTTCTCCTCTGCTCTCCCAGCAGGGAAACAATTTGGTATCCTGTCTCTAATTGTAGAAATTCATCACTCTTTAGGGTTCAGTTCCAGTGGTCGCCTTTCAAACTCAACTCTCCACTGGTCTTAAGAAAAATTATGATTTTTCTTACGGATAGGGCAGGAACAATACCCTATTATGGTTTTCTACATTTTAAGCAGAAATGGAATGCTATTTTGAAGTATTTTAATGTAAATATCAGAAAATGGAACAGATAAACTTTTAATTTCTAAAATTCTTGTGCTATTTATTTATTTTCGGACTTCTGTTTCTGGTTACTTACTGCATTTTCTGTTTCAGGTTAGTTACTGCAGCTTGAGTCCTACTCATCTCCTTGAAATTGTTTTCAAATACTTATCAGGTCCATAACTTGAAAAGATAATACAGAATGTTTTAAAGCTATCTCTGACTATCCTGATTGGCACATAAGTCCTTGAAGGAATAATTTTCTCATGTGAATTTTTATTTTTGACTTTTTCATTGTGGTAAAAATCACATAAAATGATATCTACTTGCTTTACAAATGTTTAAGTGTATGTTACAGTAGTGTTAACTTATAAACACAATATTGTATGCAAATTTCTAGAACTTTTTATCTTGCCTGACTGAAACTCTTCACTCATTGAGCAGCAACTGCTTGTTTCTCTCTCAGCCAGGCCCTGGCAACCACCATCCTACTTTCTGTTGTTGTAATGTTAACTACTTTAGATACCTCAGATATGTGTAATCATGCAGTATTTGCCTTTCTATGACTGGTTTATTTTACTTAGCGTAATGTATTCAACATGGATGAATCTTGAGGACATTAAACTTTTGATCCCAATTCCTTGTTGTAGCAATACCAAAATATCCATCTATCTTACATTAAAGAAAATTAACCTGTTAAGATTACATATTGTTTATAGCATCAGAAGTTAAATAAAATTCCAAAGGAAAATATATTATTTTCTCTTCCATCAAGGTTTTTTAAAAGTAAAAGTTTGTATTTTATCTTACATCAAATAGGTTTACAGTCAACAATGCCACAAAAGGAAAACTAACAAACTGAAAGTTCTTAAGTATCTCTACAAGGTTACATCTTAGAGTAGAACTTACAGACAATTTGCACAACAGTCAAATTTGTGGCCAAAAAGGAAATTAAGTCAGTTGAGGACAGAATATGGAAATGGAAAATTCTAAACTTCCAAATGACTGAAATTGATAGGATCAAAATCCATCACAAGTAGGAGTAATTATGATTGCAATTCATTGATCTGACATTATCACCTGTTTCACATTTCACATTACTGCTTCTTCCAAATAAACAAGTACACCAGATGTTAGCATGATGTGATAGAACAGGAAGAAGATTTGGAGTCATCACTGTGATTTAAATCCTGTACCCAAATTGTCGTATGACTTTGGATCAATTATTTACTTCCAGAATCCTGGTTTTTCATCTGCAAAATTGGTACTGACTTCTAATTCCTAGTGTTATGATGAAGTTTAAAGAAATTAATGTATATAGCTTACCTAGTACAGTTCCAGTTACATAGAAACTGCCAACTTTCTCTACTTCAATCTTATAAAAGCTTTCAAAGGTCCTTTATAGTGCTTTATCTTCCATTTGCTTTCTTAACTGAGAGGCTTCTGGCACAGATTCACCTCTGGATGACTTAGGATCATCAGATAACCTCTTCCTTCTTTGAAGTCCTCTATCAATTACTGTCAACGTAATTCAAGTAGCAATTAATCACTTGCTACCTTGTGACACCTCTTCTCCAGTGGTCTTGCAGGCTAATCAGCAGCTTGATTTTCAAATTAGCTGTTGATGACTTTTTATACCTGCTAGTTTGCAAGTACCTTGAAAGCTGAGATTATCTTTAAGATTTTGTCTTTTCAACAAAATTTTAGCAAATATAGTAAATTGAAATGTTGTTAATGCTATGCTTTTGAAAATAAAGTTTGCATATGCAAATATATGTCCAATAAGACACTTGAGGGCTTCAAATTTATACAGGATGATTTGTCCCTGCACTGAACAGTCCTATTAAAGTATTCTTTTGTATAGATTATTTTCTTTAATTTTGTCTGTGTGCTCCCTTAAATATGTCTTCTTCAAATGGTCCCTTTCTACCTAGCTTTAGGCTTTCTAAAATGTTCTTTATTATAACAAATCAGCTCACGTATAGTGATAATATAGTGACATTTATTACAAACTGAAGATAATAAATTCTTTCTGATGACCTGAAGAGTCTGCCAAACCTACAAGTGAATATATTTTATGGAAATAATTTTTCTCAATAGCACTTGGAGCTTTGTATTACAGATATTTTTTCTGAGTGAGAGTTACATCATTAGAATTCAAAATGTACTGCTTTGGTAGTTGTGTTGAATTACTCAGAAGAATTGTTAAAAACAGATTTTTTGCAATACTTAAGTATTCTGATTAATGTAGTAATATAGCAGTAATATAGTTGTGACAGCCAACTATGAAACCACAGATGACCTAAAGTTAAAAAGTTTTTGTTCATTTTTAATTTTTATTTGTTCATTCATTCTACATATATTTATTGATTTCTTTGCCAGGCTCTGAATTAAACTCTTTGTATTTTGTGCTCACTCTTTCTGTTCCAAATATGTTATGGGTAAGAGTGTATACCCACACACACGCGCACACAGGCGCACACACAGCCTTTGAAGTCTTTACTATATACCGCGTTTCCCCGAAAATAAGACCTACCCATAAAATAAGCCCTAGCAGGATTTCTAAGTGTTTGCTCAATATAAGCCCTACCGGAAAATACGACCTAGTGACGGGCTTGGCTACGCAGCGCATCTGCACAACCCATGCATTTCGTCGCAGAGCGGT
>VBSM01003199.1:9166630-9179410 GCA_008086735.1 Cheirogaleus medius | reverse complement strand
GGGTCTAATTCTTTTTTTATTATTATTTTTATTTTTTTATTTTTTATTTTTATTTTAATTTTATTTATTTATTTATTTTTTATTTTTTTAATTTCAGCATATTATGGGGGTACAAATATTACAGTTATGTATATTGCCCATGCCCCCTCCAATTCTTAATAATGTTCTTAATGCAAGAAAAAATATATGTCTCCATTTATATTAAAAATGACACATGCTCTTTAATCTTAGAAAAACAAAGAACTACTTTAAATTATTTTTCTAAGAGCATGCATTATCAAGACATAAATTTAAGATAAATTGCTATTTCACTTGGCAGATTCAAACTTATATTAAAATATAGATTGAAATTTAATTTGACAGGCAAAACTGCTTTTAGTTTTTGAATTATTTTTTAACTTTTGGAGTTATTTTTATAAATCATAAAACATTTTTCTGTTTGAGGTTTGTAGTACTTAGAAATCACATATTATGGGTGTGACTATCGTGTTCTCACTAAAAAAACAGATATAATTATCTCTGTATGTCCATTATACAGCACAAGTTTTTATAGTACTGGAGTCATCCTGAGATAGCATATGAACTTGCTCACATAAATGAATCTGTTGTATCCTTAGAACATGTTGAGACATGTTTGCAAAATTATTAATAACTTTACATTCATCATCAATTTCTTACATTTAATATTGCTAATGTTTTCCATCTTTAACCACTGAACTATAGTGGATCTGAAAGCAAACTGTAAAACTGAGGATGAAAACAATTAAAACTATAGAATAATTATAATGACCCCAAGTGACAACTGTATTACCAGCCATATGGATTTGACACTAAATAGGCATCCTTAGTGGCTGGAATAACACTGCATTCTAAGGTGTTGAAAAATCATTTGAATGAATGAATGGTTGATGCAGCCTAGTTTAATTGCCTCAATCCATGTATATCTGGAAATATAGTTCTTTTCCCTTTCCTATACATATATTAATGCCAGGCTCCATTCTCATCAATAGCTGTCTGTTGAGCACCTACCATTGTGCGTGATAGTGATCCCTGAGTAGGGCTCCCAAGCAAACAGTGCTTTGCAGTGCTGCAGTCTTCCTTTGGTTACCAGACTGTTTCCTAATGTTGAAGGTGAAAGGCCCTTTATGGAATAGTGGCTAATGCAATTTGTTTGTAATATAATTTAAAATGTTGGCATTTTAGTTTTAGTGGTTTAGTGCAGTGATTTAAAGTGGAACTGTGTGGTGAAGTTTACCTATATGTTTTAAACAGGTCACCACATCGTTTTTGACTGGGGAGCATCCTGTCATCCAGCCCTTCTCTGCTTGCTTACTGGACACTTGCAGTAGGGGTCTGGTAAATGCTGGGGAAGGAGGGATTAAGAACAGATTCAGAGCCATTTAATTCTTTGATTAACCAGAGAGAATGGATTTTAAATGGACTTAAAAGATTTTCTATCTCACTAGAAGCCAGAGAAGTGAGTTGTCTTCCATGTATAGCCAGGGACTCCAAGAAGAGAAGTTAGAAGTGATTCCAGGCAGAACTCCTTAGAATGACTGAATTACAACTCAGGTAAAGATTAAATGTGAGGCTTGTCTCTTCTGTGTGTGTGTGTAGGGAGGGATTTTGTCTCTAGCAGATGATTCGACCTTCTACTTATATCGTGTTGTGAATGGCTTCTACTTATATCATGTTGTGAAGCCTCCCCAGGACATTAAGTAGAAAACCTGAAATGGATTTCCTAATCTACTAATCCTGTGATTCAATTACAGGATAAACTAGTGGCGTGTTTGCTGGCAAAGTCTCAATGTTACAAGAAGCCTTGTCTAGAATAGGATTGTGTTTGGGAGGTCAACTCTAAAGGCAATTGCAAATTTATGTGCTTGTAACCTATTTTGTTTTATTTCTGTGCACCCATTTCTATTACTGGGAGGATTTGCTTACTGGTAAAAAGAGTTATCTTGGTCTAGTTCTGTGTCTACACAGAAATTTTTGTTTTGGAAGGCTATAGACTTGCTATGAACTGAATTATAAACTGAATCTGATAAGTGATCAAGAAATAACAGGGTCTTCAGCAGGAAATACAGATAATATAAAATTTGAGAGACTGGGTGAAGGTTTTCTCAGGAAACCTCCAAGCAGGACAGTCACATGGCATTGGAGCATGAAGAAAGCATGGTGCCATGCAGGAATCCGGGCAAATAAAAGGGTGGGGAGTAATTACTGAAGAGGGCTTCCTGAAAGTCAATTTATATGGTGGAACTTAAAGTAATAGAGTATACATAACAAAGGTAATCAATCTAGCCATTGCCTTCACCTCACTGAGGTATGACAAAAATTCTTCCAGACACAAAAATGAATTTTAATATGGCATATCAAAAGGTAAACTTTAGGCCCACTTAGTCTTAAAGGTTTGTTTCTGATCAGTTGGGGACTTATGGGCACCTAAAGTCCTATTTCTCTTCTGCATCTTACAGTGTGGAAAGAAATATTTTCTCCAATTGTCATAAATCCAGAGAGAATTGTTCTTTGAGAGGTTATTGTAGCCCAACCCCCACCTCACATTTCAATACATTCAGACAAGTTACAGCTAGAACATGACAGATGATTCTATTGAGAGCAGGCAAAGGAACCACAAAAAGAATGCGTTTATTTACCCAAAGTTCAGTATGTTCAAAGGTAGCTGCAAGAAGCGAGACTGTCGTGAGAGCTGTGGCAAGTGAAGGCTGTAAAGCAGTCAATACGAGTTAGCAGAGAGGCAGGCTTTGTGATGAAGAATCAAATATTGATCTTAATCCATAGAAGTAGGTATTTTGGAATCAATAACTGTGACTGCTTGAGGGAGCAGGACTTGAGGAAGCCCAGTGGGGGCTCTGAAAATGCCAGGACTTAGTCACAAGTAATCCAAATCCAATTAACTACATAATCGTCACTGGAGAGATTTTCCAGTTTCAACTGTCACAAAGATAGCAGTTCAATGTTTGGGCTGCCGGAAAATGGAGAAGAGACAGTGGACAGGGGAAAAATCAACTTTTCAAGTGTTAAATCAGTGGTAATAATTAGAGAAGAAAAAATCTTAGAAAGATAGGCCTATCAAACTGACAAGAAAGAGGATGATGCCAGACTGAAAAACAACAAATGCAAACAATTAACTACTGTGAAAGTATTTTGAGTATTTGAAATAATAGGTGATCGAATCTTAAGAATTGCAATCAAAATGGAAGAAAATATTATGAGTTCCTTATACATCTTTTGTCATGAAGTGTTAATGGATTAACTGCATTCATTTCTCTCCAAGAGACCCACTGTCGTTTGTGCCCTCTACACAGTGCACAGGCTCTTGGATTTATGGTAAGACATGGACGTTTTTTGTTTCAAATGAACCTTCTTCAATCACTAAGAGTGGGTGAAATATGTACTCTACTCTTTCCATATTGTTTAACCATATCCTTTTTGCTCATTCCCTATTAAAATAATTATAAATAAATTATTCCTGAAATTTCTAGGAATATTTCAAATATTGCTTCTAGATATATTATAGGCATTTTATTAATAGATAAGCTAAATAAATGGTTTACAGTAAGACAAATATTTAGGAGCCCGGATATCCAGGGCTTTAATGACTCTTCATTTGTATTGACTTTGTAGGAGTCTTTATATATTATAACTCATAGTTCAAAGCTCTGCTGTAGTCCTAAGCCCTTCATAAAGTATTTTGTTGCTACTAAAGCCCACGTGAATCTGTTTTATTTTCCCCCGAATCTTACTGTCCTTACACAGTCAAAAATTCACTGACTTCCAAAATGACAGTGTGAGTTCAGCAGACCTTGTCCCCAGGGAAACATGACTTAAGTGGTAAAATAATAATAATAATAATAATAATTTAAAGTATGTAGAATATTTGCAAAAAGGATATGGCAAATGTTGAAATGTTTATTCAAGAAAACCTACTAAATATTAATATTAAATATTGACAAACAACAATAATCTTTTGTTGTGCATGTGGCTTTTAAGCCATGATCTGCTCCCGTGTCCACCCCTATACCCTGCTCAATGTGAAGTAAACTCTACACTTGATGTCTGTGGCCAAGACAATTGGGCTCCCTCTTCTCCCAACACCCAGTCTAGAGCTATGATATAACAGGAAGTGTAGGCAGCCAGAATCTCTCATCCCTCCTAGCTCTATGCTGCATAAGCTCCATTCTCAACAAGAGTGGCCAAGAAGATCATGGTTTCCTCTTTCACCAAGCCCCCACTCATGAAGCAGAAGCTGTACCCCAGGCACAACTGCCCAAGAATACTGGGCATTCATTGCCTCTTCTCCAGCTTGCTTCTAGGTCAGAGGTTCCACACTTAAAGGGCCAAACCACAAATATTAGGGGCTATCATTCTTGTCCAATACCTCACCCACAGAGTGTATGTGTCCATCTGGGAGAAAAAGGCCCCTGTATCCAACCCCAGGGCCAGTGCAATGACACAGATGTTCTGCCTAGACGATGAGGCAAGTATAAGAAAAAAGATCTCTGCAGCTCTCCTTGAGGTGACTGACTTCATTTGGAACACAATACGGAAAGTTAATGCCTAAAGAATACCATGGTGGTAAGCAATAAGAGGAGGCTACTATTATAGTACTAGCAATAAGTAAAACATTAAAGTGGCTAGTTTAGCAGAGAGAACTAGGGAAAGATACATCTAAGAAGAGCCTTCCTGGAATTGGGGCAAGCCTCAGAGACAGGCAACATATTATTCATGCAAAGTTGGCCACTTTAATTAGATCGAATTATGAAGCAATGTATGTCCCCAGCATGTTGTCCAAAAATAAAAAATAACAAGCTGGCAATTAATAGAGGCTAACAGCTGGATATGATACCAAAAGAGGAAGACCAAGAAAAGCTTAATGAACAGTTCAGTAAGAGACAATCAAAAAGAGGCTGGCTAAGACCACAGTCATCCCTGATGGTCAGACAGACTACACATATCCAAGCAGTACCCTCTGAGGAGTGACTTCAGAAACTACACACTGTGGGGAGATAGACTTCACTGAAATTAATCCAGCCAAGTCACTAAACAAATGACACCAAGCTTTTGGCAGGGAGATGGAGCTGTGAAGGGAAACTTGATTTCCAAATTGGCTACAATCTGTTATCTAATATGTCCAGTTTTCAACAAAAATTAAAAAGATATACAAAGAACCAGGAAAGTGTGATCTATGTGTAGGAAAAATGGATGCAATAGAAACTTCCTTTGAGGGTGCCCAAATGTAGAACCTTACAGACAAAGATGTGAACGAAGCTATTATATCTATATTTAAAAAACTAAAGAAAATCACTTTTGAAGAATTAAATGAAGGTGATGACAATGTCCTCATAAACCAGAGAATAGCAATAAAGAGATATAAATAATAAAAGGAACCATATGGAAATTCTAGAGCAGAAAAGTACAATAACCAAAGTGAAAATTTTACTAGAGGGGCTCAACAGTAGATTTGAGCTGGCAGAAGAATACATTCATGAATTTGAAGATAGGCAAATGGAGACTATGCAATCTGAAAAACAGAAAGAGGAATGAATAAAGAAAAATGAACAGAGCCTCAGAGAAATTCGGAATACTACTAAGTCCACCAACATTTGTACAATGGGAATTGCAGAAGGGGAGGAAAGAGACAAAAAAGTAAAAATTATTCCTTAAAATTAATTTAAAGAATACTGCCTGAAAACTTCTGAAATTTGAAAAAACCCATTAATCTTTACAACCAAGAAGCTCATTGAATTCCAAGGAAGAAATGCAAAGAGATCTACACCAAGACTATCATAGTCAAAATGCTGAAAGACAAAGAGAAAATCCTTAAAGCAGCAAGAGAAAAAAACCCTCATCATGTATGTCAAAACTCCAATAAGACGAACAGTTGAATTTTCATCATAATTATATTCTTTCCCATTTAAAAATGGAGATAATTAATTCCAATAATAAACTACTTATTTAAAATTATAAGACAATGCAGCATAAAGGTATACTTTTAAGTAATAAGGGATGCCAAGTTGTTTGATAAAAATCCCTCCATATTTTTTACTTTTACCAAATGACACACATATATTCTAAATACAAAGCCATAGGTCTTGATTTATACGAGATTTTAGTCTTGAATTTATGTAGGAAATAGAAGATGGTAAGAAAAATGTGTGTAATGCAACATAGCTTATGTTAAGTGCTAAGTACCAAATGTGTTGGTATAGAAATATTACTTTATTTACCTTGTGGCAAACTTTTCATGAAAGCCTGCCTTTCACGGCTAACCAAAGTCTATTGAGACAACAAAAAAATAATTAAAAACTTATAAATTCCTGTAAGTGAAGTTTAATAGGAACATAGTCCTTAAGAAATGAGAAATGTCAACCAAGTTTTGAAGCAAAAACCCCAGTTTAGTAATATGCTGAATTACAGATGAAGAGGTAGGTGATTTATCCTATGTAAATTGAAATATGTGTTGTTGGTTTTGGAATCCAGATTAAATACATTCTCCTTCTGACAATTCCAGGGTCTTGGTGCTCATCCACTAGTGTGAAGCTAATCAGTCTATATGCTTGATCTGTCATATCCAAAACTTCTGGCATACTTGCTATTCTCTCATTACAATACAAATGGACATGTGAGGTTCAGCATGTATTTGAAGGAAATCGATAAAGAGAAAATTCTAAGACAAAAGAACATAAAACTTTTACTAGAGGAAGAAAGTAAATGGAAAGAACAGAAGAATTTGACTATGCAAGGGATTTTGGGGATGGTGAAACTGTGGTGTATGATACTATAATTGTGGATATATGACGTTAAGCATTTGCCTACCGATTGAACCGTACAGCACAAGGAGGGAAATCTGTGTCAAAACATTGGATATAGAAGGAACTTATCTCAACACAATAAAAGCCATATATGACAGACCCACAAAAACTCTCATACTGTATAGGGAAAAACCAAAAAAAGCCTTTCCTCTAAGATCTGGAACAAGACAAGGATGCCCACATTCACCACTGTTATTCAATATAGTTCTGGAAGACAAGAGAAAGAAATAAAGAGCATAAAAATTGGAAAGGAAGAACCCAAATTATCCTTGTTTGTAGATGGTATGATCTTATATCTAGAGAAACATAAAGACTCCACACACACACACACACAAAACCTACTAAAACTGATAAACGAATTCAGTAAAGTTGCAGCATACAAAATCAACATGCAAAATTCAGTAGAATTTCTATATGCCAACAGTAAATAATCTGAATAAGAAACCAAGAAAGTAATACCATTTACAATAGCTATAAATAAAATAAGTAGGGATAAACTTAACCAAAGAAGTGAAAGATCTCTATAATGAAAACTATTAAACATTGGTGAAAGAAATTTAAGAGAACACACAAAAAAATGGAAAGATATTCCATGCTTATGGATTGGAAAAAATCAATTTTGTTAAGATGTCCATATTACCCAAGGCAATCTACAGATTTAATGCAATCCTCATAAAAATACTAATGATATTCTTCACAGAAATAGAAAAAATAATCCTAAAATTTATATGGAATCACAAAAGACCCAGAATAGTCAAAGCCATGTTGAGAAAAAAGAACAAAATTAGAGGAATCACATTACCTGACTTCAAATTATTAATATATCACACAGCTATAGTAGCCAAAGCAGTACGGTACTGGCATTAGAAAAAGACATATTGACCAATGGAACAGAATAGAGAACCCAGAAATAAATCTACACACATATAATATAGCAGACTTATCTTCAACAAAGTTTCCAAGAATATACATCGGGGAAAGGATAATCTCTTCAATAAATGGTGCTGGAAAACTGGATACCCATACACAGAATAATGAAACTAGACCTTATCCCTCACCATATACAAAATCAAATCAAAATGGGTTAAACACTTAAATCTAATACCTCAATTTATGAAACTATTAAAATAAAACATTGGGGAAATGCTTCAGAACATTGGTATGGGCAATGATTTTTTGAGTAATACCCCCAAAGCACAGGAAACCAAAGCAAAATTGGGCAAGTGGTGTCACATCATCCTAAAAGGCTTCCACACACTAAAGGAAACAATCATCAAAGGGAAGAGATAACCCACAGAATGAGAGAACATATTTGCAAACTACCTATCTGACAAGGGATTAATAACTAGAATGTATAAGGAGCTCCAACAAATCAATGGGAAAAAATCAAATAATTCAATTTAAAAATGGGCAAAGGATCTGAATAGACATTTCTCAAAAGAAGACATACAAATGGCCAACAGATATATGAAAATATTCTCGACATCATTAGTCATCAGAGAAATGCAAATCAAAACTAAAATGAGATGTCTCTCACCCCAGTTAAAATGGCTTTTATCAAAAAGACAGACAATAATGAATGCTGTCAAGAATGTGGAGAAAGGGAACCTTTGTATACTGTTGATAGGAATGTAAATTAGTGCAACCATTATGGAGAAGAGTATAGCGGTTCCTCACAAAACTAAAAATAGAACTACCATATGACCCAGCAATCCGACTGCTGGGTATATATCCAAGGAGGGGAATTCAGTATATCAAAAAGATATCTGCACTCCCATGTTTACTGCAGCACTATTCACCATAGCAAAGATTTGGAATCAACCTAAATGTCCATAAATGGATGAATGGATAAAGAAATTTTGGTACATATTCACAATGGAATATGATATAGCCACAGAAAAGAATGAAATTCTGTCATTTGCAACAACATGAATGGAGCCGAAGAACATTATGTTAAGTGAAATAAGCCAAGCACAGAAAGACAAATCTCACATGTTCTCACTCATATGTGGGAGCTAATTATTAAAAACCATTGATCTCATGGAGATAGAGGATAGAATGATAGTTACCAGAGGCTGGGGAGGGTAGTGGGAATGGGGGGCTAAAGCAGAGTTGGTTAAATGGGTGCAAAAATATAGTTAGACAGAATGAGCAATATTTGATCCACGACAAAGTGACTATACTCAACAATAAGTTAGGGTATACTATAAAATAACTAAAAGAGTGGAATTAGAATGTTCTAACACAAAGAAATGACAAATATCTGAGGTGATGGATACCCCAATTACCCTGATTTGATTAATTCACATTATATGCCTATATCAAAACATCACATGTACCCTATGAGTACATAAAAGTACTACCGATATGTACCCATAAGATTTTTTTTTAATTAGCTGAACACAAGCTAAAGGGAACAGAAACTTCAGTGAGAACACATAGCATGGAATAGTTCTGCAAAAATAGTTTGGAAATGACAAAGAATGAAAAAGAATATGAGAGAAAAAGAAAGAGACTCAAAGATGAGGAATGATTCTGCATGGAAATTTAAAGGAGGACAGACAAAATAGCAGATGCAGAGAATAGAATCACTATGTATATTAATAGTAGTAATAATTCCCATGTGTTTATAATAACTCACATGCAACCATAATTCATATGTGACTGTGCATATTTCCTCAACTGAAAAGTAATATGACGCTTCAAAGTGAAAGGGCTGAATACCAATGGTAGTAAATGAGATAAAAAAAAAAAAATTAACACTTAAACATATTGTTAGGAAATACGGTCGACCTTTGAACAACCCGAGTTTGAACTGTGCAGGTCCACTTATACACAGATTTTCCTCTGCCTATGCCACTGCTAAGACCACAAAATCTATCGCTCCTCCTCCTCCTCCTCCTCCTCCTCCTCCTCCTCCTCCTCAGCCTACTCAATACAAAGATGATGAGGATGAGACCTTTATGATGATCCACTTCCACTGAATGAACAGTAAATGTATTTTCCCTCCCTTATGATTTTCTTAATAACATTTTCTTTTCTCTAGCTTACTTTATTATAAGAATACAGTATATAATACATATGACATGCAAAATATGTGTTAATCAACTGTTTGTTTCTAGTGAGGCTTCCAGTCAACAGTAGTTAAGTTTTGGGGGAGTCAAAAGTCATACATAGATTGAATGACACAGCACAGAACATTTATTTGCTGTCCACTGTTGCTACCGGCCTTGCGGTTTTTGGTAGGTGTGTATCAAATGCCTACTGTGTGTACAACTCTGTGACTCCCACTCAAATGAAAAAAGAAAAGATGATGAAACCACCTGTTTTTTAACCTGTTTTCAACTGTTTTTGTTACTAACAAGATGAGAATCATTAAAAGAAGCAGTACTACCATACAAAAGAAAACAATTATTTTGCAGTAAGAGATTACAATATATTATAAACAGACCTTAGAAAATGTAAATTGGAAGATGCTGAAAGTGGGACTTTTTAGGCTCATTTCAATTCACCATTTTACCCTCTTCTCCTTTTTATGACACTCAAGAAAAAACTGCCTCTCCTTTAAGAATTATTGTATTATACATATATACAACATGAAAAATGTTAATCCTTTAGGGAGATTTTCCCTTAGGCCTTCAATTTGATTTTGAAATGGATGAAGTGAATGACAGTATTTCATTATTGAAACCCCCCTAGGAAGGTACTTTGGCTTGCCTAGTAAATTGTGAATGTCATGTTGATTTTCTTTTTATTACTCCACTAAAGGATGGTATTGGCTTCTTATGAAAATTGGGAGTAGGGAGAAAATAAACTACAAAATTTCTGTCCTTAATTTTTTCTCTTCTCAGTGTTAAGCAGCAAGGAAGAACTAACATATTTACCTTGTGGTTGTAGCTCTGGTTACTTACCTTAATCCCTGATATTTCAAAATACCTTTACGCCAATATAGCTAAATAATAAAATAAAATTATAGTTATTCAGACTGAGCTTTCAAAATATCTTCATGTCTTACTACATGTGATCATTCCCATAATCCATAATTAATATTGGACAATGAGTTTCCTTTTACCACTGAAAAATTGGAGAGATCAAGCAACTTGCTCAAGACCACTGAATTGGTAAAGAGTGGGCATAGTGATTTTGGAACCCACCTTCTAACCCCAAGCCCTAGCTTCTTCCCAGCAGTCATGAAGATAAACCCGTGAAAGTTAAGCCTTCTTGTAAGCATCACTCGTAAGAAAGTGATGCTTTCAAACTGCAGAATGGGTTTGCTTCAGTCGTTTTCCCTCGTAGTGAACTTTTCGCTTTATGTTTTGGCAGTGTTTCTGTCATTCATATTTTTAAAGAATTATGTGTCACTCTCATCTCTACCCTGAAGGAGTATAGTCTTTCAAGCTCCTGGACTTGCTTCAAACGTGTCTTCTCTCCCCGAGGTGTCCCGGCTGGACGTCGAGTCAGTGCTCCTTACCCCACTCTCACAGATTCAGTCCAACCCAGCTCCTTACACGGCACTTGACTGAGACAGGGAATTATCAACAATCTCAGCTCCACCCTCCAGACAGCTACGACTTGCACTTATATCACATTTTGGACACCGTGTCCAAGTTAAAACCACTACCATATTGACATTTTAGGGTCTCAAACATGCTCAGAAGTGTACATCTTTTCTCTGAGGTCATGGTCAGTGGTTCTCATAGGTGGTACCCAGATCAGAAGCATCAGCTTCCTTTGAGAACTTGACAGAAACACAAATTCTTGTCCCTTTCCCAGACTTCAGAAATTCTGGGACTGTGGCTCAGTGATCTTCTCTTTTAACAAGTCACTGGGTGATTCTGATTAACAATAAAGTTTGAAAACCAATTTCCTACTTTATTCAACATTGGCTCAATCTATAGGACTTTTAACTTTTCTCCCTATTCATAGTTTTCTTTTGAACCAACTAGCAGCCTGTGGCTCTCTACCTATTTGGTATAGACAGAAAAAAATGCAGACTTTAAAATCAGATTAACATAATTTAAAGTACCTCAAATATTGTTCTGTTGTCTTTTGTTTCTCTGTATGAGTTCTGAAAGGTCAGAGTCACAGTGAATAGGTAACCATACGTATTAATATATACACTTATTCACAAACATACGCAAACAGTAAGCATTAGATGTATAGTCATTTTATTTATAAATGATGGGCAGGATTTAGTTCTACTCTAAAAGGTAGTCATTTAAAAACCAAAAAATCAAAAAAGAAATCTTCATTATGTCAAATATTTATATGTGAATAGAAATGTCTGTGTGTGTGCAATCTCTGGCCTTTAATATATCTTTTGCTGTTTACCAGTGTTCCTGGTGATACATTTTTACAGGAGATGGAGAGAAAGTTCCCCTATAGGCACTGTTTTATCATTTTACCATGAACAGCACCCTGAGCGTTTGGTCACTAAGAATGTTCACCAAACTGAATTAAATTATATACTCTACTCTGCTATTTACAGATATCTATTTCCTTGGCAAAATGATAACTGACAAAAATGGTCTTATAATGGATTAACAAATACTTGAAATATTTACAATTTAAGATGTGCTTGTTGCAGGTTCATCTGGTTGAGAGGATACAAGCATGCATGGAAATAATTGAGCTAGAAAGGAATCTGGTATGTTAAATCTATATGATTGGATATAAGACAAAGTATGGAATTCATGTATTCTTTTTTTTTTATTTCAGCATATTATGGGGGTACAAATGCTTAGGTTACATGTGTTGTCTTTTCTCCCCTCCCCCCTCAGTGTCAGAATTTATTCTTTAAAATAGAAAAATAAGACTGCAATTTAAATTGTGGTAAACATTATTCAGGTTTTGTTTGGGGACGAACCAAAATCATCATCTTCATTATTAGGGTGGGAAATTAGAGAATAAGCCAGGGCAACTTAGATGTCACCTACTTACGTTT
>VBSM01003199.1:9134202-9153578 GCA_008086735.1 Cheirogaleus medius | reverse complement strand
GGAGGAAGAGTAGAGTCACATAATGTGTACCGTGCACGCCACCTGGGGACTGGAAATAAAAAAATAAATAAATAAAAAAAATAAAAAAATTAAAAAAATTGATAACACAACTAATAAAATAGGAAAGTAAGGGAAAAGGAATGGGAGGAAATGTTAGGATACTTTTTATAGCAGGGAATTAACAGTTTTTAAAAATGAATTAATGATAAACTTCTAAAGATAAATTTAAAGCACCTCTTGTATATTCCTGGATACAGCTGGAACCCATTCTACTAAGTGAAGTATCTCAAGAATGGAAAAACAAACACCACATGTACTCACCAGCAAATTGGTATTAATGGATCAACACCTAAGTGGACATATAGGAATAACATTTGTCGGGTGTTGGGCGGGTGGGAGGGGGGAGGAGGGGATGGGTATATACAAACATAATGAGTGAGATGTGCAATGTATGGGGTGTGGTTATGCTTGAGGCTCTGCCTCGAGG
This sequence comes from Cheirogaleus medius, assembly GCA_008086735.1. Taxonomy (NCBI): domain Eukaryota; kingdom Metazoa; phylum Chordata; class Mammalia; order Primates; family Cheirogaleidae; genus Cheirogaleus; species Cheirogaleus medius. Next base: position 9,153,091 of record VBSM01003199.1, on the reverse strand, counting down.
GGGGAGGGGGGCATGGGGAATATACATAACCGTAATATTTGTACCCCCATAATATGCTGAATTAAAAAAATAAATTTAAAAAAAGAGATAAATTTTAAAAAAATATGGCAGAATAAATAAAAACATTTCAATAATTAGAAGAGAAAGTTGAAATTTTCTGAAAAATGAGAGCAAAAAATTTAAAAATATGGAAAATAAGAAGTAGCATGAGAAAATTTCACATAATAGTTGTTCTACAAAGAATACCATAAATAAAGAGCAAAGTGGATCAGCAACATAATGATTCAAGAATATCTTGAATAGAAAGATATGTTTTGGACTAAAAGAATGCAATAAAGTATTTACCAAAACTGAATAATTGAGCCACACAAGTGGACAAAATTCTGAAATTTCATAGTACCAGATAACATAGATAAATTCTGTTAGACATTTAGAGAGGAATAAACAAAATAAAAAAAGAGAGATATTAAATAGTAATTATATGAGGAATCCAAACAGGAATTGGTCTCAATTGTTTCAAAACACTAGAATCTAAAAACTTTGGGAAATGAATGGAAATGACACCACAGTAGCTTCCTTGTAGCAAGTGTTACCTATGTGCTCAGCATTTGACTAAATGCACATGGATCAGGTCTCACAGCTCCCCTGGGAGGCAGAACAACTTCAGAGAAAATAAATTTAACAGAGTTTATTTGAACAAAGAGCAATTCATGAATTGAGAAGCATTCAAAACCAGAAAAGAGTTATGATCCAAGGTGGCTGAATGGAGACATCAGACACTCATCTTGTCTGGAATGAACAGTCAAAATTATGAGCAGAAAATCATTCCTTGAACAGACTATCAAGGAGAGAGCTCTCCAACAGAGAGCTCACAGGAAACACCTGCGATGCAGAAGAAGAAGAAAGTGAAAGGCAAAATCAGCAGAGATAAGCAAGAGCCCAGAGTGACTGTGATATTGTGGGGAATAGGTGAGGGAGAGAATTTCAGTGGTCCACATCTCTGCTGTGGACTGCTGCGATCCCAACTGCAGGAGACCTCCTCTACCCATGCAAATCCTGTCACTGGCATGGGCAGTGATTTGGATACCCCAAGTGGGCATTGCCCCAGTCTGGGAGCTTTCACTGAGTCCCCCAAGCCCCACCCAAGATCTGGGCAGCTGTGGCAGTGTCATTGTGAGAAAATGCCACCTTCTGATTACATCCTCCCCCGGAAACCACAGCCCCCATTTCTCCACATCTTGGGAGCTCTCAATGATATTTTTGGGTGTCCAACCAGATGGTAGCACAGCACTGGCTGGACCCAGGGGTGGTTCAGAAGCCCTAGTGCTCTAGCCCACAGGGAGTGCTACCCCCAGGGAAAGTGTAAAGTGCAGCATGCCAAAAAGGTGGGCCTGAAGACAAAGAAACCAAAGTGCATGCTTTCTAGAGCCTGAGAGCCCTTTCCTAGGGCTATGAAATGTGACTCTGCTCCCAGCAGAGGAACACATTCTGTGTTCTGCCCCATCAGCAGACAGTGAAAGCCCCTCCCACTGGCAGAGCAATCTCTGTTCTGGAGTGTGGTGAGTAGAAATAGGACCCCTCCTCCCCTTCTGCACATCACAGCAGGCCTGGCTGCTGCTGCTGCCAGAGGAGTCCAAGACAGGAAAGCCAGATGGCTGCCTTACTGGATCTGTGAGTGTTGATGCTGACTCCACTGGTACCATGGCTTCTGTGCCCAGGGCTCATGTGCAAAGCCTCATGCCCCTCTCTGAATGGCACTGTGACACTGCTGCTACAAAAAGCAGGAAAGCCTGAGAAATTGCAACTTTGGTTATGAGGATGGCGTCCCTGTACCACAGCCACTGCCAACACCCACCAGCATTGCTTGGGACCCACAGGGTTGTCCCATCACCGCTACTGGAACTTGCTTATCCACCTGGCCCACTGCTGCCACTACCTGTATGTGAGCAAAATCCACTGCCTCTGATGAGGGAGTGCAGGGCTAACAGTCCTCTTCCCCAGGTGCCTATCCATTCTGGGAGGAGCCTACCCTCCCTGGAAGCAAGCTTCTGGCACAACTACACGTGTGTCACCAGAGCATTTAAGCCACAGACCATGGCCAGTCTGGTAGCCTTACACGCAGCAGGTTGAGCCACCTCCACCACCTCTATTGCAGCTGGGCAGGTTCAGAGCAGAGAATCTGATACTTTTGTACCTCCAGAAAACAGAGACTGCAGTCACTGCCAAGGGAGGGAGATATAAGTGGCTTGTGTGCCCCATACCTGCCTGTTTCAGCTAACCTCATCAAGAGGGGCCTGCACCTCCTATTAAAGGCTCACAGTGCATCACCCTTCTCCTGCCTGAACATTCTTCCAGACCAGGAGAACACTCTTCCCTTCACTATCACAGCCACCACCTGAACTCAAGAAGGCTGAGGGCAAGTTTACCAGCCCCTACTCTCTGCCCCCACCCCCAGGACTCAAGCACTCTATCTAGGGGACTGAGAATTACCTAACCTAGTCCACCACTGTTGGAACCTGAACACTCCTCAGGGATCTGAGATCCAACCAACCTAAGTTGCCAGCAACACCACAGTGGGTGCCTATCTGCTAGAGCTGAAAGGCAGTGTACCTCTCCCTCTCTACACTAAGCAGCAGACTTCCCAGTAAAATAGAACAGGGAACTGCACAGCTATCTGTTTTGAGCTCAGGAAAGAGGTTCCAGATGAGAAGGAACCAACATAACTTTGGCAATATGAAAAAAATAAGTTGTATCAACCCCCACCCCAAGATTATGCTAGCTCTCCAGAAATGGATTCCAACCAAATGGAAATTTTTGAAATGTTATATATGCAAATGAAAATAAGGATCACAAATAAGCTCAATGGAATTGATGATTATTTAGGACATGAATGAAAACTCACCAAATTGATGTGTTAAAAAACAAAACATAACAGAACTTCTAGAAATGAGTCAACTAGGGAATTTCAAAATATAGTGGGATGTTTTAACAATAGACTAGACAAAGCAGAAGAAAGAATTTCAGAACTTGAAGACAAGGCTATTTGATTAATTCACTCAGCCAAAAAGAAAGAAAAATAATCTAGAAAAATGAACATCTTCAAGAAATATAGGATTATATACAGTGACCGAACATAAGAATCATAGGTATCCCTCAGTGCAAAGAAGAAAAAGCAAAAAGCATGAAAAACCTATTTGAGAGAATAATGGAGAAAAACCTCCTTAATCTTGCAAGAAATTTAGACATCCAGATACAAGGTCACTGAACTCCTGGGAGATTTATTCCAAATAAGACATTACCAAAGCACATAATCATCAGACTGGCCAAAGTCAAAGTGAAGGAGAAAATCTTACAAGCTGAGAGATTAAAGCAAAAAGTAACTTACAAAGGAAAACCCATCAGACTAACAGCAGACTTCCCAGCAGAAACTTTACAAGCCAGAAAGGATTGGGGTCTCATCTTTAGTCATCTTAAACAGAATAACTGTCAGCCAAAAATTTTGTATTCTGCCAAACTAAGTTTCATAAATGAAAGATAAATAAAGTCTTTTCCAGATAAGCAAACACTAAGGGAATGTATCACCACTAGACCTGCTCCATAATAAGTTCTCAAAAGTTCTCTAAACATCAAAAAGAATGGTAAAACTCACCAATGTAAAAACACTTTAAAGTGAAAACTTACAATTCTTATAAAACTTTAACACAAGTGAGGATACAAAGCAATTGGTAGCAATCAACATGTTGACTAGAACAGTATCTCACTTATCAGTATTAAAATTGAATGTGAATGGTCACTTAAAAGATATATTAGAACAGATAAGAGAACACAACTCAATCCTCTGCTTTCTCCAAGAAACCCATTTCACTCATAAAGAGTCTCATAGACTCATGTAAATGGATGGAACAAAATGTTCCATGAAATGGAAACCAAAAATGAGCAGGAGTAGCTATTCCTATATCAGATAAAACAGGTCTTAAACCAACAGCAGTAAAAAAAGATGAACATTATATAATGATAAAGCGATCAATTCAACAAAAAGATAGAATAATTCTAAATATATATGTGCTTAACACTGAAGCTCCCAGATTCATAAAACAAATACTACTAGACCTAAGAAATGAAATAAACATAATAATAGTATGGGACTTCAACACTCTACTGACAGAACTAGATACATAATCGAAGCAGAAAATCAAGAAAGAAACATTGGACTTCAACAGGACTCTAAAACAAATGGACCTAACAGACATTTACAGAAAGTTCCAGCCCAAAACTACAGAATATACAATCTTCTCATAAGCCCATGGAATATTTCTGAAGATATGCCATATGTTAGACCACAAAAAAAGTCTGAATAAATTTTAAAAAGTCAATATTATACCATGCATCTTCTCAGACCACAGTGCATTAAAAGTAGACATCAATTCCAAGAAGAACTCTCAAAACTATACAAATATGTGGAAGTTAAACAACCTGCTCTTGAACAATCAACAGTGTACAAAGGCCTCACTTTAGATCTATGGAAATTCATAGGTTAAAATGAAAAGATTGAGAAATGTATTCCATTCAAATAGTAAAAAGTAGAAAAAGGATGGCTATATTAATTTCACACAAAATAGAATGTAAGCAAAACACTATTACAAGAGGCAGATAAGAACATTATATAATGATAAAAGGGTCAATTTATCTAGATGGTATAACATTTACAAACATATGCAGCAAAGATCAGAACACCAAACTATATGAGCAGACATTGACAGAATTAAAAGGAGTAACAGACACCTCTACAATGATAATAAGATGCTTCAATACCCAAATTGTAATAATGGAAGAACAACCAGATGGAACATCAATGAGAAAATACAGAACTTAAGTCTATAGACCAATTAGACTATTATCAATTGTATACTTTACTAAATAAAAACATAATACATATTTTTCAAAGAACACTTATAACATTCTCCAGGAAAGAACACAAGTTAGTCCATAAAACATATCTTAATACGTTTCAAAAGATTGAGTTTAAGTATATTTTCCACCAAAAATGAATAATACTAGAAATCAACACAGGTTAAAAACTGGAAAATTCGCAAATATGTAGAAATTAAACACTCTTTTAAACAACCAATATATTATCAAAGATATGCCAAGAAAAACTATGAAATATCTTGAGAAAAATGAAATTAAAACACAGCATACAAAAATTTATGGGTAGCCAAAGGAGTGCCAAAAAAGGAAATTTATAGCTGTAAATGCATGTATTATAAAAAAAAGGTATTATATCAACAACCAAATTGTATACATCATTTAATTAGAAAAAGATTAAACCCAAAGATAGCAGAAGGAAGGAAATAATAAAGATTTGAGAAGACATGGATATAAATAAGGTATAATAAATAGAATAGAAAAACAATAGATAAAAACAACGAAACCAAAGAGGAGTTCTTGAAAATATCAACAAAATTGAAAAATAATGAACTAGAGTGATAAAAAAAATGAAAACTAAAATAATTAAAACCAAAAATGAAACAGGAAATATTACTACTGATTTTACAGAAATAAAGGGATTATAAAAGAGTTCTATAAATATTTATATGCCAACAAATTAGATTTTCTAGAAGAAATGGATAAATTTCTAGAAACATATAACTTTTTAGGATTGAATCATGAAGAAACAGAAAATTTGATTAGACATATTATTAGTAAAGAGATTTAACTGATAAATTAAAACATTCAATAAAAGAAAAGCCAAAGACCAGATGGCCTCATTGGTGAATTCTACCAAACATTTAAAGAATTATTACAAATCCTTAGCAAACATGTCCAAAAAATTGACAAGTAGGGAGCACTTCCAAATCCATTCTATTAAGACTAACATCCTGACAACAAAATCAGGAAAAAAGACACTAAAAAGAAAGAAAACTACAGACTAATATTACAAGTAAATATTGATGGAAAACCCCAACAAAATATTAACAAACAGAATTCAACAGCATATTCAAAGTGATATACACCATGAGCAACTGACATTTATTCCCTGTATGCAAGGATTGTTCATCATAGGAAAATCAGTCAATGTAATATACCACCTTATCAGAATGAAGAAAAAAATAACTCACAGGATCATCTAAATTGAGATGATGAGATGAGATCAGAAAAGCAGTTAACAAGATTTAATGCCCATTTTTGCCACTTCTATTCAACATGGTTCTGGAAATCCTATCCTGAGAAAATAGGCAAGAAAAAGAAGTGGGAGACATCCAGTTTGGAAAGGATGAAGTAAAATTATCTCTGTTTACAAATAACATAATCTTATGTGTAGAACCCTCTAAATGTTCTACACACACACACACAGTTTGAAATAATAAAAGAATTTGCAAAAATTGAATGCATTTCTATATACTAACAATAAACAATACAAAAAGGAAATTTAAAAAATTTGTTTACAACCACATAAAAAATAAACACTTAAAAATAAATTTAATCAAGGAGGCAAAACACTTGGATACTGACAACTACAAAATATTTCAAATATTTTTGAAAGAAATAAAAGAAGACACAAATAAATGAAAAGGCTTCCTGTGTTCATGAATTTTAATTTTAATTTAATCTACAATAATATTGTGAGGATGTATTACCCAAAGCAATTTATGCTTTCAATGTAATGCCTATAAAAACCCAATGATGGTTTTGGTAGAAATTAAAAAGAAAATCCTGAATTTCATATGACATCTCCAGGGACCTTTAATAGCCATAACAGTTTTGAAAAAGAACAAAGCTGGAAATTTCACACTTCTCAATTTTTTAATCAAAACAGTGTGGTAGTGGTACTACAAAAAAATTCTATTCCATTGACCAATGGAATAGATTGGCCAGCCCAGAAATAAAGCCTCACGTATATGGCCAAATGATTTTGACAATGACTTTGCCAAGACTATTTAATAGGAATAGGATACTCTTCAATAAATGATGCTGGGAAAACTGTATATTGATATGAAAAGAAAAAATAAAGTTGGATTCTTACTTTAAATAATAAAAAAATAATGCAAAATGGATCAACACCTAAATGTCAGAGCTAAGTCTTTAAAACTCTTTGAAGAAAATATGGTGGAAACATTTTATTGTATTGGATTTAGCAATAGTTTTTTGGATATGGCTCCAAAAGCACAAGCAATGAAAGAAAAAAGAGATAATTTGGACTTCATCAAAATTAAAACTTTTGTGCATAAAGGACACTATCAACACAGTGAATTGAGAACACAACAACTGGGAGAAAATATTTGCAAGTCATATATCTGACAAGGGATTGATATCCACAATATGTAAAGAACTCTTGTAATTCAACAACAAATAAAACAAAGAATTCAATTAAAATGGGCAAAGGACTTGAATTGATATTTCTCCTCAGAGGATATACAAATAAACAATAAGCACATGAAAATATGCTCAACATCACTAATCAGTAGGGAAATGAAAATCAAAATCACAATGAGATACCTCTTTATACTCATTAGGATAGATATAGAGAGAAAAAAAGAGAGAAAAGGAAGGGAGGAAGAGAGAGGGAGGGAGGGAGGGAGGGAGGAAGGAGGGAAGGAAGGAAAGAAGGAAGGAAGGAAGGGAGGGAGGGAGGGAGGGAGGGAAGAGAGAGAGAATGTGCAAAAATTGGAACATGTGCATTGCTGGTGGGAATATAAAATGATGTTGCCACTATGAAAAAGTGTATGGAAATTCCTCAGAGGAAATTAAAAATAAAGTTACCATGTGATCCAGCAATTTCACTTTTGGGTATATATACAAAAGACCTGAGAGAAGGGACGTGAATGAATACTTGTACACCCATATTCATAGCAGCATTATTTACAAAAGCTGAAATGTGGGTGCAACCCAAGCATCTATGGATGGATGAATGGATAAACACATATGCCGTATCCATACAAATGGACTATTATTCAGCTTTAAAAAGGAAGGAAATGTTGACACATGCCACAGCATGTATGAACATTGAAGACTTTATGTTAAATGAAATATGCCAGTCACAAAAGAACAAATCTTTCATCATTCCACTTATAAGAGGTACCTAGGGAGTCAAATCCATAGAGAGAGAAAGTAGAATTGTGGTTGCCAGGGGAAATGTGTAGTTAGTGTTTAAGGGGTACAGAGGCAATTAAGTATGAAGTTCTAATAACCATAAATTTTAATATGCAAGATAAGGAAAAAAAACTACCTCCAACGTATTCTTTTCTAAAAAGTTATTGGGAAATAAGTATTTTAAAAAGCCATAACCAAGAATACGTGAGACATGAGATGTGAATTTGAAGATCCAACCAAGCAGCAGGGAAAAGAAATTTGTAGGAAGGCAGTGAAGGCACATCTCAGCGTGACTGGTGCGGGCAAAGAATAAAAGGCATTCTGCACAGTGGGAGAAGGTCAAGGTTAACTTCTTTAGAAACGTAACATGAACGGAATATCTGAAGCATTTGCAACTCTTTTGAGGAAATTCTGATAGTTGGCAAAGAAATCACTTTAAATTTGTTAATATATAAAACTAAACAACAAAAGAACATTGTAAAAGAAAACATCACTGTTAAGTGAAGTAAAACAAATATAACATAATTTGCTATAGAGCTCACTGGTAAATAGAATAGTAATAGCGAGGAAATATTATAATCGAGTATTCCCTTTTCTACCCAGAATAGCGATGTAACACTTAGGGGGGATGACAATGAGTAGGATGTCTATTTATACTGCAATAGAAGAAAAAATCTATTAATATAGCTTTTCATGTTGGGAAGAAACCTGACAAATAAAACTAACAAATCCACAACATCAGCATGTTACATAGAGACAGAGATAAATACCGTAGTAACTGAGAGGAAGAGAGAAGGTGGCCCGGCGCAGGCGGGGATGGATGCAGCGGGGTCTGGGCTCCTTCTCCTGCCGGGCGTCTGTTTCCGTAGTGAAATGGCAAGCACGTTTTCAGCTGAGGCAGAGTATTGAGAAGAAAAATGTATGTGAATTAAGGACAGAGGAGAGAGTTTGTGATAACCATCTATGGACCTGTGGTAACGACAATAAAACACTAATATGCTTAGTTATGATTTTTAAAATCCTCTTGTTACAGTATATCTAGGTGTGTTTGTTAGCTGGAGTAAAGTAAAATGATTTGTGCTCAACCGTGTCCTTATCATAATGATCAAATCACCAACGATGTTCCTATTCCCCAGTGCTCATGCTGTTTGGTTGAAATTAAATTTTACATATAAGAAGTTTGACCAAAGGCCATGGTACTGTCCATGGTTGTTTAACTGCATTCCACATTTAAAATGTGAATTTGAAATTAATAGTTTTGTGAAGTCCTAACCAGTTCCCAAGTGCACACAAACGTGTCCGTATCCTCCACAGCTGCAGTGTCAGGGGAGGCCTCTCTCAAGCTAGGTGATATTTTCAAATGCATTCCTGACTTCCTGGCTCTTGGACCTCATATGAATCTCTCCTGCCTTTAATTCCAGCAATTCCAGATTCTCTCAAAAAGTTTAGCATATAAACATGCATCATCTATTATCATTCCCTTGCTTTGTTTTTACAATTATTTTCTGGCATTTATACACGCAAAGGCAAGACATTTCAGTTTTAGTCTCCAAATTACTGAGCACACCCTTCCCTAAAAGCCTAGGATTGACTGACACACAGGATCATATTGACCTCTCCCCTTCTAATAAAAGTGTTTGTTTATAAATTGCCGTTGCTAAGGGTAGAAAAATAAATCACAAACTCACTTACAGGGAGGAAAATTCTACTTTTAAAATCATGCATCACAAAACTTCTATTTAGCTATTCACAGCAGGAAACTCAGTAAAAATTATTTAAAGCACATTAATTGAAATCAGCTCAGCCTACCTTCGTGAGAAAGTTGTTGCATAAAGGGAACAGCGCCTCTAATTAAATCTAAGAACCCTACAGCTGTGAAACTATAAATTTTTATCTATGCTAGCAGTAGCTCTAAAAGTGATTTTAAATTAAAATATTAACTTTTCCCCCCTACACACAATAAAAGACTTAAAACTTCCATAAAATGAATCAGATTGTTTTGGCCTTTATAAGTGGATGCACTGATTTTGGCAGACTTTTCTTACCTCAGAATAAAGTGTTTACTATACTCTGTATTGCTCATGCTCACTTCTTTTTTTTTATGACAGTTTTTGTAGCATGACTCAACTAGAAAGAAACTAAGCATTTTTGTATTTATTTCTTACTTTTTTTTTTTTTTTAATCAAAGTAGTTCCCGATCTGCCAGTTGCAACAAACAACATCTGGTCTGTTGCTGGGTGGGTAAGTTAAATCTTCTCTCTCCAGGATAGGAAAATCTGTGTCTAGATCCTAGAGTATAGATTTCACACTGGTTTAAATGTGCATATCCAATGGCTGCTAAATTTCTACTAAAAAGAGAGAACAATGTCCTTCTTAAAGGGGTGATTTCCAGAAAGTCATCAGTGAGATGCTAAATAGTTTGGAAGCCTTGAAAACGAGCCAATGATTAGAAGTTATCAATTGCTCAGCTGGCTTTGTTCTTGTAAGTTTCAGTTTGCTTGACAAGTGTCGTCATTTGTAAAGCTTCTTCCTAAACCCACAACTCAGAGTATATTTGGATAGTAGCTGAAGATCTCTGAAGGCATTAGTAGCCTTGTCAAAATGATTCCACTTGTGTAACATCAAGTATGTTGACTCAAACTTATTCTGGAGTTTCTATTATCTATGCATGAACCTAGAAACCCTACTGATGGTGTCCCGAGAAGGCGTGTGTGTTGGGAAGAGCACAGGTGTGCACCCCTGCTGCATTGCCTCCTGGAAACAATTCCCAGTAGTGTCCATCCTCACCTTAACATGATTAACTTGCAAACCTCAGGAAGACACTCCCTAGGTTACTTTTGGATTCATTATTGTTTGAAAACAGAAGCAGGACAATTTAGAGAGGTCTGATAGAGCCTCTTTGACCTTGTCCTTTCCTTTAAGATAAGGATTAGGAGACAAACCATGTATGTCAAATAGTGAAACTTTTTTTTTTTATTAGTTGTAACAATTGTCACCATTTCATCTTTGCATCATTTTATATCACCCCTTTATCAAATCCAGGTCCTAAAATAATTCAACCCCAGTATGGTATCTCCAATTAATCTCATCTCTAAGCACTATTATTCCCTTATGCACCTTGCCTAGAATCATAGAAAACATATGTTTTACTCCATTGTATATTATCCACCAGTGCTCACATGTCAATGATATTCCCGTATTAAGGAATTTTGTATTATAAGATATATTTTTGACATTTATATATTTTTAAATTTGTGGTGCTTCTTGTTGTCAGTGAGTACATTTACTGAGTGAGTCATTTGTCTCCCACTAAAATGTTGCTAAAAACTGATGATCTTTATAACTTATAACACTTTAGAATCAAGACTATTCAGTACTTTTGTTTGTGCTTGGTAAATCCTATTTCATCATCTTGGTGGCAGGAAGAACAGGAAATTCATAGGGTAACAGGTTTTTAAATCAGGGATGGCTTTGGTGAAATCCAATTTCTGTGTCCTTGGGCTCTTAAATCCACATGTAAACTGTGAATACAAATTAACTAGCTCAGGGCCTTGTTTTGAACAAGTAGGCACATGACAAGTACTTACTAAATATGATTCTCCTTCTCTTTCCCTGTAGGACAAACTAATCTATCCCTTAAGAACAGGGAAGATGTTTCATATTTGTCATATGTTCAGTGTTGTAGTTGTTCAACAGTGTTATTACTAACTACCTTATAAGCAAAATTATTTAATTGTTGCTTAAGCCTCAATAACATCTGAAAATACTGCAGAGAATAATGGAAAATGTGAATGAGCTCTGAGAAGCTAAATCTGACATAATCAACTCACGCTAGCACTAACCCACTCTACCAGAGGTGCTGATATTTACTCTGATTTAAGGCACTAACAGAACTGTTGCCTTTGTATTATATATTTCTAATATATTATATGGTAAGAATTTGGGTACTATAGGAAGAGCATATAGTGGAGCTGGGTAAAAAGTGATAGCTGTCATTCAAAAGGAGAGGAAGAAGGCAAACTTTTTGCTCTATATTCCTATCCAGCTATAGAATATATAAGAAACCACTATCTAGTGTCCCTTAATATTCGGATAAACAATCCTACATAGCTTAGTTACTCCTAAAGTTATCCCAGCATGAAAGTCCAGAACAGGAATAGAAATTACAATAATCTCTGCCTTATCAAGAAAAGGTTATCTGAGGTTTCATATATTCATCTGAGAGGGAGGAAGGTGTGAAATATATCTGAGAAAGAATTCTATCCAAATTGTTTAAAATAAATTTTGGACATTTCAAGTTTCAGCCATCTGGAAAATTCTTTTATGTGGACTATCTCAGTCTTTGGTAAGACCATATGAATAAGGTGCTATTTTAGTTATCTGATGAAGAAAAATTATTTAATTGTTTTTGAAAATTACTTTGACCACATGGGCATTAAACAATGAATTAGAAAAATATTTGGATATAATAAAATTGCTTGGTTTTTGAAACCCTGGGCTTTATACTTAAACTATCTAGCATTGGCTACATTCCTTAATACTTCAAAGCTTAATCTATATAATGAGAGTAATAAAACTCAATTCATAAATATATTTTATATAAGGATAAAGATTGAAACATGCAATGCTCTTAGCACAAAGGCTTACACATTTTAAATTCTTATTACATGATGATTGTGGTAGTAGTAATAATGATTATTAATTATCATCATTATTATTTTCACTCATATCATCCTAATTATAATGTGATTTCCACATTATTATTACTTGTTGCCTCAGCCTCCCAGAGTGCTAGGATTACAGGAGTGAGCTACCACACCTGGCCAGGAAGTACCTTTTTTTCCCCTAATTCTGCATAAGATCTTTGGGATACTAAAGAAACTCAAGGTTTGTTTTTTTTTTCATATATTATTGTCAGAAATGATCCATATTAAACTAGAGTAACTAAGCTCTACATTTAGCTACATCTACACCAACTTTCCTGGGATCCAGGATGTTCTAAAGTATGGAAACATGCCTAAATACCTAAACCTTTTGAATGGCATTGTGAGGAGGAATGAACAATGGAATTTTAATCAGACTTTTTTTAAATTAAGTGTTTTCAACTTTTAGCATTCTGTGGTAATCAGCCTCCATAATAGTTTTCTAGTGATCTTTGATGCCTTGCATGCATGCTCATGTTGAATCAGTGGATGTGAGGGTGTGTGATTTTCAAGGCTTGGTCATAACAGGAATTGCAACTTCCACATTGAACTTTTGGATTTCTGACTCTGGGGGAAGCCATCTGTGATGCCATGAACACACTCAAGCAACCCTGTAGAGAGGCTAATATGGTGAGGAACCAAAGTCTCCTGCCAAGAGCCATGTGACTGAGCCACCTGAAAAAGTGTAACCACCAGCCCCAGTTAGACCTAAATGACTACAGGCCCAGGGGACATGTGTATGCAACTTTGTGAGAGATCCCACTCCAGCACCATCTAGCTAAATCACTTCTGAGTTTTTGAACTAACAGAACTGTGATGGGTAACAAAAAATGTTGTTTTTAGCCATTACATTTCTGAGTGATTTGTTACATAATATTATATAACTAAGACAAGTACTGGGACTTTTAGCATGTGATTTTCTTTTTCTTTTATATCTTTACTTTCTTGCTTTTTTTGTGTGTGCTCAGCATCCTTATTTGCAAAATGAGCAAGACAGTATACAAGTCACAAATAATTTTTTGTTTGTTCTGTGTGTGTGTGTGTGTGTGTGAAGATTAAATATCTCAGTATATCTACAGGAACTGATACATGACAGTAACTACTCAATAAGTATGGATGGTCCTCTCTTTCCATCATTTACAAGAAATGCATTGTTTTTCCTAAAGTACTATGTGCTTGTAAAGAGAAATGTTGAATGTTCAGTTCATATTTGTAGAGACTAGGATAAATGTATGTATAGTGTAAGCCTTTTAAGGTGATATAGAGGAATGGGATTCTAAAAGCCTAAAATGTCAGAAGATTCCCTGTGGTGATGACAAATGATTTGTCCAAATATCAAGGGCTAGTTGTAGTCTAGGAGGGATGTATATAATTCATATCATATCTTTGTATGTTTGAAGACACAAAGGAAAAGGGATTTAAAAAGATTCCATCAAAACCACGAATGTTCAGAAAATATAATGGAAGGTGAACATGTGTACTAATAAATGTGTTCAGGGTGAAACATAGAACTGTTCGTCCTACACAGACACCCTGAGGTGATCAATCAAGGTGAAGACTGTGACGGAGCCCCAGAGATATAAATGTTTTGCTCCAACATTCCTTATAGCCTCTGCCATCCTCCTTATTGCTTCTTGTTTGCAGCATGAATGCCACACCACCAGCTGGGATGTTTTAGGCTAACTAGAAATATGTAAAGTGAGGAAGATCAAGGAACACAGAGACCACTTCAGGAGTTACCACTTATATTGAATTTCCAGGTGTATCATATTGATCAGAAATGCATCACTTAGATACCAAAAGTGCATGGGTCATTGAGAAATGGCTTCTTGAACTCAATACTAATGTGTATTGATTAGAGTCTTACTAGTAAAGAAGAAGATGAAGTGGGTATTGGATTAGGCAACCAGCTATGTCTACTACACCTCTTAAGTTACAAAAGTGCATGCAGTCAATTTTCATTATTCATGGTTAGTTATTTTCTATAAAGTTACCACAAAAGCTGACTAGATGAATGCTGAAGCATTTCTCCTAGGGGAAATACAGGATTAGGCTCCTGTGAGCCTTTGCTCACCCTACTTTCATCAACTGATCAATACATAACCTTGTTTTAGTTCTGTTTCTTTTTAAAGACACTGTATTTAATATATGTTGTGATTAATTAATGCAAAACTCACTGCCAAGATTAAAAGAAGTAAATTGGCCCTGGATGCTCTGTCTCATGGGCCAGCAACAGGCCAGCCAGTGCACTGCAGGGTCATCTAAAAAAAAGAAAAAAAGAAAAAAAAGTAAACTGCATATGTCCTGAATATTGCTGGCTTTGCCTTCACCTAGGTGTTGCTGAAATTGTCAGACTCGAATCATGAAAGAAGCAAGAAGAATTTCTTTGAGGAGGAAATAGATGATGAGGAAAGTGTGATTTTGACATTGGTTTCATTTGATGAATCAAATATAGAAAAACTGGAATCAACTGTTTCTTCAACTTCTGATGTCAAGCCTGGGACACACTGTGAAGTTCATCTACCTCCAACAAATGAACAATTCAAAGCTCCCCCAAAAGCTAGACATAAAGCACCAATTCTTCCCTTGCCAACCATTTTGCCACCCGTTAATAATGTGTGTTGCAGCACTTTGCAGAACTGGTGCCAACAACTCAATTTGAGCACTGATGGCAAGGAAATGGATGTTTTTCAGAGGCTTCAGCAGCATGCTTATCCTGAACAGAAATATGATATTCCTGAAACATCAAAGGGGGGCAGATTACAGCTATATTCAAGGACACAAAAGACAGGGACCAAGAGAGCAAGGATCAAGAGAGCAAAGCTGCAGGAAAGTTGCAAGATGAATGAGGAAGCAAACGAGACTAATGTTGTTGAAGTGGTATCGTCATCTCGGCAATCTTCGTTGGCATCATGGGGAAGGATTGCTGCAAAAGCTGTTCAGCCTAAGGCTGTGAATTCATGTTCTTTTCCTGCTTCTGCTGAGGCCTTCTTTATACAACTTTGTGGCATCAAGTGGTGTGTGGTCCATGGCGAAGCTCTCCCAGCAGACACAAAGAACTGGGTTCACCTGCAGTTTCTTGCTGGTCAGGCCTGGGTGTCTGCCACTCCCAGGAGGATGACTTCTCTCTTCCTGTTACCAGCCTGCCATTTCCCATCCCCGAGCCTGGAAGATAATACTTTATGCCCTGACTGTGCTAAGAGGAATAAGAAGATAATGAAAGCATTAATGACAACATAGAAGAAGAAACAATCTGGTTTGAACACAATGTAGGAACCAGAATGTGCCACCTCAGAGTATTAGAGGTGTTCACTAAATCAGGGACTCTAAGCTGGAACTGCCTCAGGTGAATAGGTCCTCCCAGGATGGGTCAGTAAGAGCGAGGGCTATGCCTGAACAGGCGTGAGTCGGTGTGAAGGCGGCATAGAGGAGGCAACAGGGTGTCCTGATGACCCAGATCCCCAATCCGGCACTTGCCATCACCTGAACAGTCGCCCCCAGTGCTGGTACCCTGCGAGTGGGCAAGTGGTTGCCACTGAGGGGCTCCACAGCCCAGCTGCCGTGGTGTGATATGGTGCAGCGTGCAGATCCCCTCCCCCAGCCTAGAGACTCTCCTGACCAATTCCGCCCTTACACAATCTATTATCAACTAACCAGGCCTGGCTCGATCAACGAACTCTGAACTATAGTACTGAGGAGGCTAACGCCAAAGGGAGTTATAGCCACTGGGGCACTGGGGTGCAAGGCCGACTGGGGTGCTACCTCCTCCCCCTAGCCTGCATCTTTCGCACCAAAAGTGGTAGGCTCCACCCCTGGAGGCAGAGTGAGACAAGAAAAGCCACTTTCCCCCTGATCTAGGGTGACTCCACTGGGCCTTGGCACAGATTAATAGCTGACAGCCTAATGACTTTGCTATCCAGACCTGTTTAGGTCACCCAGTTGATCAAAACGCTGGGGCTGGATCTCCTCCCCCAGTCAGCGGCCACAGTGAGGGCCATGGTCAAGGAACAAATCCCCCTCAAGTGGCCACCATAGTCTCCACAAGTAACCCCTCCCATCAGGGTTAGCCTCCCAAGTGTGGTGGAAGAGCTCCTCCAAGTGGCAGATCAAGAAACCATAGAAGGGAGGACGCCCAGGTTGCCTCTTTCATATACCACCCACAGAAATAGTGTATACACAGAGTCTGTATGTATCATATGAAAAAACAACAGATGATCCAGATGGGGAGGGCTCAGCAAAAGAATTCTGGAACTATGAAGAATCAAACTGAAAACACTCCCCCAAAGAGATACATCAGCTCTCAAGAAATGGATACTAACCAAACACAAAACACTAAAATGACAGAAGAAGTTCAAAATTGGATTGTATATAGCTCAACGATATGCAAGAAAAAAATGGATAAACAAGGATTCTTGGATGCTTCCAAATCTTCCAGGATTTGGAAGAAAAATTCACTAAGGAAATTGAGATCTTAAAGAAAAATTAATCCGATCTCCTGGGAATGAAGAATTTATTCAGAGAACTACAAAACACAGTGGAAAGCCTCAAATATAGGGTGGACCAAACATAAGAAAAAATCTCAGAGATTGAAGATAAAACCTTCAAATCAAATAAGTTAATCACAGAGATAGAGCAGAAAAATAAAGGACATGAGCAAAGCTTACAAGAATTGTGGGATTATATGAAGAAATACAACCTGAGGCTGTTATGTATTCCGGAAGTGGAGGAAAAAAAATGCAAGGGTTGGATAAGCTATTTGAACACATAATTGAGGAAAATTTCCCAGGTCTTGCTAATAAGCTAGACATTCAAGTACAAGAAGCTCAAAGGACCCCTGGGAGATACAATGCAAACAGGAAAACAACACTACATGTAGTCATCAGGCTGACCAAAATATCAACAAAACAGACCCTTCTACAAGCTGTAAGGCAAAAGAAGCAAGTTACATACAAAGGAAAGCCAATCCGAGTAACACCAGACTTCTCAACTGAAACCTTGCAAGCAAGGAGAGACTGGGGCTCCATTTTCACTCTTTTGAAACAGAATAATGCCCATCCTAGAATCTTGTACCCTGCAAAACTAAGTTTTATGTATGAAGGAGAAATAAAGACATTCTCAGATAAGCAAACACTGAGGGAATTCACCAAGACCAGACCAGCCCTACAAGACGTACTTAAAACAGTGTTACACATGGATACGCATAATAAATACTCATGAATGTAAAAACACTCAAAAGCTAAAGATTGAAGGCCAGATATCTCAATGGTTCAAGAGAGGAAACAAAGCAACAATGTCCAACCCAATACAGTGAACAGTAATCTTCCCCACCTATCAGTACTCTCAATAAATGTGAATGGCTTAAACTCTCCACTCAATATAGGCTGGCTGAATGGATAAAAAAATACAAGCCAAGTATCTGCTGTCTTCAGGAAACACACCTAACCTACAAAGATGCATATAGACTAAATGTAAAGGGGTGAGGATCAGTATTTCAAGCAATAGGAAGCCAAAAGAAGGCTGGCATGGCAGTTCTGATTTCAGATAACTTAGTTTTTAAACCAACAAAAGTAGTGAAAGACAAAGATGGTCATTATATAATGGTGAAGGGTACAGTTCAATAAGAAGACATAACAATTTTAAATATATATGCACTCAACTTAGGTGCACCCAGATTCATAAAGCGAACCTTACTGGATCTAAGCAAATTGATAAAAAGCAACCCCATAATAGCTGGAGATTTCAACACCCCACTGACTGCATAGGACAGATTCTCCAAACAGAAAATTAATAAAGAAATATAGACTTAAACAAAACAATAGAACAATTGGGCCTGACTGACATTTATAGGACATTCTACCCAAAATCCACTGAATATACGTTTTTCACATCAGCTCATGGGACATTCTATAAGATTGACCATATCCTAGGACACAAAGCAAGTCTCAAAAAAATTTTAAAAAATAGAAATCATACCATGTATCTTCTCATATAACAGTGCAATAAAAGTAGAAATCAACCCTAATATAAATTCACGTTTCTGGACAAAAATGTGGAAATTAAACAACCTTCTGCTAAACAATTACTTCATAAATGAG
>VBSM01003199.1:9106341-9122724 GCA_008086735.1 Cheirogaleus medius | reverse complement strand
AAAAAAAAAAAAAAAAGATAACATTATAAAACTTACACTCTAAGGTTGTTTTGAATATCAATACCATATAGCCTGGCACTAGGAGGTGATTATGTTTATACTTTTCTCAGTTAGATGTAATGGCCTTCTAGTTCTTATCGAATTAATTGATAACTTTAATTTTGTGCTGTATCATAAATTTACAAGCATTTATACAAACTCATACTTCAAGCAGGTACGATATTTAGACCTATTTTACCAATAAGTATATCAAGGCTCATATATGATAGGGATGACATACAAGTTACTCATGACCTTTCACAAGCATACTAATATTACCTCTCAAACTAGACTGAAAGCCTGAACGTTTCTTGATGGCACAAGAATATTTTTATTTTATCTTCAAAAATATGTATCAATGATAAGATATATGATGCTGTGCTTAAAAGCAAAATCTTTCTTTCAGTTCTGCAAAATCTCCTTTCTCATCCTAAACACACTTAACTTCTGCAGACTTTAGTTTTCTTATCAGTAAAAAGGGGCTAACAATACCAAATTTCCTGGTTTGGTGTAAGAATAAATAATATATAATATTAAGAATTCCTAATATATAAGAAATATGAAGCAAATAGTAGCTATGGTATAAATGAGCAAGAAATAGTGGAATAATGTCAAATTATTTTTCAAACTATTCTCAATTTAATTAAACCTAGATTCAAATGTGCTATCTTAGAAATGAAAACAGTCTTGGTATTCCTTTGGAAATTTCAAAATGAAACAGCAAGGAAATAAAATGTTTTGAATTAATTTTCTCTCAGAACTAAAGCATAGAAAAACAGTGTTCTAATTTTGTTATCTAAATGTTCTTAGAGATACATAAACTATCGGACTTTTACAGGTATATTTCATCATTGCAGGGAAGTTTATTATAGATGAAAAAGAGAAATAATTTGTTACTAAATGAAATCCTATATCAATCCCATAATTCTCTCAGTTATACACCTGGGCTTTGGAAGGTAAAGAGGAAATTAGAATCGTTTTTTCTGAATTTCACATGATTAGTGGCATTACTAGCCCTATAGATCCTCTATCTAATAATATTAAAATGACTTATATGTTAAATAATTTGTATGGAGCTGAACTAGAATTTATGATTATATAAGCTTAAAAAGTTTACTTAGGAAATGTATATTTTCATAAAATTACAGGAGAAATTCTTAACCTAATTCAGAAATCAGACTATCTTCAAATAAATTAAGATGAGATTCATCATAATTTGTCAATGACCTATTTATAGAATGCATTTTGATCATTTCCAATGACTTTGTTTATTCAAAAAATAATTAGAGCAGCACCATGATTTAATATTTCCTTTAAATAATCTATATTTAACTATATAAAAATAAAAGAAGATATAATTCAGATGCATCACATATTTGCATCTAAAGTTTTCAGAATTGACAAGGTGTGATTTGATCAGTAACCAATAAATATCACTTTTAATGTGATATTTTTCTGCCTAACTAACATACAGTGAGTTTTCTTAATTAAAAATTTATATATTAAAATTTATATAACATAATCATTTTAAAGGGGACAATTAAGTGCCACCACCACATACATTCGTGGTGTTGTAGAGCCACCATCTAACATTGAGTTCCAATTCATTTTTAGCACTGTAAAAGAAAAAAACATAAGCATAAAGCAGTTATTCCCCAATCTACCTTTACCCCAGACCTGGCAACCACCTGTTTCAATTCTACCTGTATGGATTAACCTCTTGTAAATATTTCATGTAAATAGAATCACATAGTATGTGACATTTTGTATCTGTTTTCTTTCACTTAGCACAATATTTTTGAAGTTCATTCATGTTTTATTATGTATCAGAACTTCATTCCTTTTTATGGCTGAATAATACTCCATTGTACATAATACCACAATAACTGTTTATTCAGTTATCCTTCAACAGACATTAGGTAGTTTCCACTTTTTGGCTACTATGAATAATGCTATATTTGTGTATGGGTATTTCTTTAGGTCTCTGTTTTTATTCTTTTTGCTATATACCTGGAAGAGGAACTGATGGGTCATATGTTCTCTATGGGCATATGTAATTCTATGTTTAATTTTTTATAAAAAATAGACTTATTGTTTAGAGAATTTTAGGTTCACAGAAAAATTGAGCAGAAAGTGCAGAGTTCCCATATACTCCTGCCTGACATATTTACAGCCTCCATCACCATGGTCTTGCACCAGAGTGATACATTTGTTACAATTGATAAATATACATTGACACACTATTATCATCCAAAGTTCATAGTTTGCTTTGGGTTCCCTCTTTGTGTGGGTTTTGACAAATGTATAATGACATGCATCCACAATAGTATTATCATACAGAATATTTTCATTTCTCTAAAAATCCCGTCTTCCACCTATTCATCTCTTTCTCTATCCTATGTTTACATTTTTGAGGAACCACCAAAGAGTTTCTCACAGTGGTTCAACCGTTTTATACTTCCACCATTGTACAAGGGTCCCAAATTTTCCACATCTTCAGTTGCACTTGTTATTTTCTTGGTGTTTGTTTGGAGCCATCCTAGTGCCTGTAACATCGTGTCAAGTCCTTTACACACTTTTAATTGGATCATTTTTCTTTTTGTTGTTGAGTTGTAAGACTTAGTTATATATTGTAGATACTATATACACGACTTGAACATAATTTTTCCAATTCTGTGGAATGTCTTTTCACTTTCTTGATAGTATCATTTGATGCTTGTCATTTTTAATTTTGACAAATTCCAGTTTATCTACGTTTTCTTTTGTTGCTCCTGCTTTTGTTGTCCCATCTGAGAATCATTGTGAATGATCTCAAGGTTCAGTGAAATTTACTCCTATAGATTTTTCCAAGATTGTTATACGCTTGGCTCTTATATTTAGGTTTTTGTTTGATTTTAAGATGATTGTTATATGGTATGAGGTAGAGGTACAACTTTATTATTTGCATGTGGATATCCAATTGCTCTAGCACTATTAGTTGAGGAGACTACTCTATTCCCATTGAATGTGATTAGTGCACATTTTGTGAAAAATTAATTGGCTACCGATATATAGCTTAATTTTTTCAATGTACTTTTGGTTATTTCAAATATCTTGCAATTCTGTAAGAATTTAAGGAAGAACTTTTCTATTTCTATAAAGAATGTAACTGGAATTTTTATACAAGTTGCATTAAATTTGCAGATTCTTTTGGAAGAAATCTCATCTTAACAATATTATAGCTCCCAGCCCATGAGCATGGAATGTCTTTCTATGTATTTCATTCATCTTTAATTTCTTTGAGCAATGTATTGTGATTTCCTGTGCATAAATTTTTCATCTGCTTGGTTTATTTTCTTCCTAGGTGTTTTATTTATATGAACATCATTGACAATTAAATTACATCATTTTTGAATTGTTCATTGGTAGTGTATAGAAACACAGCCGATTTGTATGTGCTGATCTTATATCTTGTAATATTGCTGAATTTATTTACTAGTTCTAGCCGTGTGTGTGTGTATTCATTGAGATTTTTCTTCATATATGATTTTTTCTTTATATAGGATTATTTTTCTTGCCTAATTATTCTGGCTAGGCCTTCCACTAAAATGTTGAATAAAAGCATTGAAAACAGGCCTTTTGTCTTGTTCCTGATCTTAGAAGAAATGCTTTTAGTGTTCCACTGTTGAATATTATGTTAGCTGTGAGTTTTATCAGAAATGTCCTTTATTGTGTTTAGAAAATTCCTTTGTATACTAATTTTGTGAGTGTTTTCATTTTGAAAGGGGGTTGAATTTTGTCAAATGCTTCTTCAGCATCAATTGTTACTATACTGTTTGGTTTCTGTTAATATTTTGTTTAAAAATATTTTGTTTTTATCAATAAGGGATATGAGTCTGTAGTTTTCTATTTTATGTGCTTTTGTCTGTCTTTTGTATCAGGGTAAGGCTAGCCTCATACAATGATTTTATGAATTATTCCTTCCTTTTGTGTTTTTTGGAAGATTTTGAAAAAGATTTGTATTAATTATTTAAATGTTTCTTAGACTTTACCGGTGAAGCCACCTGATTCTGGATTTTCCATTGTCATGAGGATTTTTTTCGCCTGGCTTATTCTCTATATGTGTAAGTCTGTACAGATTTTTTAATTTCTCCTTGAGTCATTCTTTATAATTTGTGAGTTTCTAGGAATTTTTTCTATTTCTTGTAGCTTAACTCATTTGTGCATATTTGTTCATATTCTCATAATTCTTTTTATTTCTGTATGATTGGTAATAATGTCCCCACTTTCATGTATGGTTTCAATAATTTGAGTGTTTCCTTCATTTTTCTTAGTCAGTCTAGCTAAAGGCTTATCAATTTTGTTGATTTTATTGAAAAAACAACTTTTTGTTTTGTTGACTTTCTCTATTTCTTTTCTATTCTCTATTTTATTTATCACTGTTCTGATCTTAATTATACCCTTCCTCTGTTAGCTTTGGTTTTTATTTGCTATTCTTTTTTAAATTTATTGGGTGTATATTTAGGTTGTAAATTTCAGATATTTCTTTTTTAGTGTACACATTTATAGATGTAAATGTCTCTAAGAGCAGCATTGTTCTCAATGCTTCTCATAATTTTGGCAAGTTGTGTTTCATCCACATTTGTATGAAATTATTTTCTAATTTTCCTTGCAATTTCTTCTGTGATTCATTTGTTATTTAAGACTGGGTTGTTTAATTCTCATTTTTTTTTCATTTTTCATTCTGTTATTGGTTACTAATTAATTTCATGGTGGTCAGAGAAGGTATAGGATGTATTGACACTTATTTTATAGCCTCACATATTGTCTATTATGGCAAATGCTCAATGTATTCTTAAACAGAATTTATGTTCCACAATTGTTGGGCTATATGTTCTGTATATATCTGTTCAGTCTGGTTTGTTCATGCTCCTGTTTCAATCTTTTATTTTCATAATCATCATCTATCTGATTGTTGTATTCATTATAGAGAATGCACTATTGAAGTCTCAATCTGTTATTGTAAATCTGCCTATTTTGCCTTCATTCTGTTAATGTTTAATTCATATATTTTGTGGTTCTGCTCTTTGGAAAATATCTGTTTATGATTGTGGTATCATCTTGATGTGTGAGTCCTTTTACCAATATAGAAACTCCTTCTTTGTCTCTTATAATAATTTTTATTAATTTTTTCTGATATTAGTATAGTCATCTCAGCTGTTTTGTGTTTACGATTTGCACAGGGATAACTTTTTCCAATCATTCATTTTAATTATTTGTATGTCTTTGGATTTAAGTCAATCTCTGTTAGGTAGCATATAATTGGGTCATATTTTATCAATTCTTTTATTCTCTGCTTTTAAAATTGTGAGTTTAATTCATTTACACTTAAAGTGACTACTGATTTTTTTTTTAAAAAAAGCACTTTTATCTGTTATTTTGCCATTTGTTTTCAATACGTTTTACATCATTTTCTCCCTGAATTCTCCAATGCTTCTTTATTTGTTTCATAGATTTTTTTCAATATACTATTTGGTTCCACTTTACTTCCTTATGTATATACATTTTTTAGTTATTATCTTAATCGTTATCCCAGTGATTGCATTTAGCATCATATATTTATTAAAATATACTGAGATTGATATTAATTTAGCTTTGAATGCTTAGAAAAAAATTTGTCATAGAAAGTTCTCATCTCCCTTATGCTGTTGTTACAAATTAAAGTTCTATACATTTTGTTCCCATTAACATAGATTTATAATCATTATTTTACGTGTTTTTAAATTTTATAGCAAATAAAAGGATGAGTTGCAAACCCAAAGTATAATAGTAGTAATGTTTATATTAGCTTATGCAATAACTTTTATGGAAATTTTTCATTTCTCCACATGTCTCTGAGTTACTGTCCAGTCTCTTGTTAATTCAAGTCAAAAGACTTTAGCATGTCTTAGATTTTCTAGTAATGAAATTAGCTTTGTGTTACTCAATCTGGGAATGTCTCAGTTTGTTCCTTGTTCTTGATGGATATTTTAACAGATATAGAATTCTTGACTTTTTTTCTTTTCAACACTCTAAACAAGTCATTCTGGCCTCCATGGTTTCTAATGATAAATTGACTATTAATCATATTGAGGATCTCTTAAATGTGATGTGTCATTTCTCTATAGCTGCAACATTTTGTCTTGTTTTTAGACAATTTGATTATATGGCTTGGTATTGATTTCTTTGAGTTTATCATATTTGGTATTCACTAAACTTCTTGATTGTATAAATTAATTTGTTTCTTCAAATTTGGGAATTTTCCAGCCACTATTTTCTAGCTCTGTTTATTTTTCTTCATTTTTTTTATTTCTAGTCCTTCAAATTTACTACTTCTTTTTTCTGCCTGAGCATATCTGTTGTTAATAACCTCTAGTGAATTTTTCATTTGAGCTATTATAAACATTTCATCTTTATAAGTTCTATTTGCTTCATTTTAATAACTTCTATCTTTTTATATTCTCTAGTTGTTTATATATCATTCTCTTAGATTTTTTAGTTATTTATCAATTATTTTATTGAGCTCTCTAAGCATATTATTTTTATCATGGTAAAATATATATCACACAAATTTTACAATGTTTTAGTGTACAGTTCAGTGGCATGACGTACAGTCACCCTGTTGCACATCCAACACAGCCATACATTGCCAAAACATTTTTGTTTCTAAGCTATAATGCTGTACCCATTAAAACCATCACTCCCTGTTTCCTCATGCACCAAGCATAGGGAGACCACCATTTCACTTTATGTCTCTATAAATTTGAGTTCAGTAGTACCTCATATAAGTAGAATCATATAATATTTATCCATTTGTGACTTTTTATTTGGCTTAGCACAATATCTTCAAGGATCATCGATTTTGAAATGTGTGTCAGAACGTCTTTCCTTTTTAAGGCTGAATGATATTATTCCCTTATAGGTATAACCATATTTTGTTTATTCATTCATCCACTAATGGAAATTTTGGTTGTTTCCACATTTGACTATTGTGAATAATGTTCATATGAACATGGGAGTACAGATATATTATTCTAGTCCCTGCTTTCAAATATTTGGGTTATATATCCCAAAGTAGAATGTCTATTTTTATGTTTAATTTTCTGAGAAACTTCCTTACTGTTCTCCACAGCAGCTACAACAGTTACATCCTGAGCAGTAATATATTGCCATTTTTCTACATTCTCACCAACATTTATTTTCAGTTTTTTGTTGCTGTTTGTTGTTTAATAGTAGTCTTCCTATTGGGTATGCAGTGGTATCTCCCTGTGGTTTTGATTGGAAATTTTCTAATTTTTAGTCATCTTGAGTACCTCCATGAGTTTACTGGCCATTTTTATGTCATCTTTTGAGAGATGTCTATTTAAGTCCATTACTCACTTTTAATTGTTATTTTTGTTTTTAGCTACTGAGTTGTAGAACTTATTCATATATTCTTTGATTAAATCCCTTATTAAAGCAGTCAGCAAACTTTCTGGCACTAGGGACCAGTTTCATGGAAGATAGTATTTCCACAGGCCAGGGGTGGGGGAATAGTTTCAGGATGATTCAAGCACATGACATTTATTGTGCACTTTATTTCTATTATTATTACATTGTAATATATAATGAAATAATAATACAAATCAACATAATGCAGAATCAGTTGGAGTCCTGAGCTTTTTTTCCTGCAACTAGATGGTCACATCTGGGGATGATGGGAGACAATGACACCCGAAGTGTGTTGCTTACATTCAGTCTACTCTGTGATCTCATTTTGGTTGCTGTCACTGCAGAAAACCTTGCTTTACAAAGATAGAATGTTGGAAATGGAAGCAGGCTCTGCAGTGCTTTTGTGGCAATCTTAGGATATTTTGCCTTAACTTTAATGCAGAATATATGGAGATTTGAAGTTGTCTCAAACATACTTTTAAAGCCACTGTCATTTGCAGTCTTAAGCAGTTGATTCTCATCTAGCACAGACAAACTTAATTCACGGACTATTCACCAATGAGTCACAGATCCATTCCTTCCCAGTTCTGGGGTCTTTTGTGGTTGGGGAGTAATGCTTAAACTTTTTTGAAAGCTGAGATAGATTATCATGCACCAGCTGGGAGAAAGAAGGCCCTGGCTCAGTCTCTGCTAATGTTTGAAACATATCAAAAATCCCAATGTTCACTTGTTGCTCCCATAATTCCAATTTGACTTTGAATGCAGCCACTTTATCTGCCAACTTGAACACAGTTGTCATTCTCCCCTGAAGTGACAGATTGAGTTCATTGAGCAGGTTGTATATGTCACACAAGCAAGCAAGTTTTGTGACCCATTCTGTGTCATTATAATGTGCTGTAGTTGGTGACTGTTTTTCTAAAAGAATTCTCTGGAGCAGCTCTCATAACTCAAAAACTCTGGCCAGTGATCTACCTTTAGAACGCCACCTCACTTCTATGTATAAGCAAAGGCTTGTGTGTTCTGCATTTATCTCCTCACAGAGCTGCATAAACAGACATGAGTTAAGGGAAAGTACTTTAAAATGGTTGATAATTTTAATCACATCCTTAAAAATGTTGTTCAGTTCAGATGACATTTTTCAGCTAGCCAGCATTTCTCTATGGATGACACAATGCATAGACTCACATTCCGAAGCAACCTCCTTGATCCAAGTAGTGAAACCAGAAAGCCATCCAGTCATGGTAGTTGCTCCATCCATATATAAACTGACAAAAAGGTGACCATGTCAGTTTTCCTGATATGTAATCATTCAAACACTTGAATATTCTGCAGCTGTGGTGTTGGTTGGCAATAAAGGTGCACATAACATATCTTCATGCACACCCTCCTGAAAAATATGTCACACAAAAACAAGCATTGTTGGCATGTTGTCAATATCAGTAGACTCATTAACCTGGATTGTATACCACAGTGACTCTTTAATATCTCTAACAATTGTGCCTCAGTATCCTCTGCTATTTCATTAATTCATGTAGCTATGGTGTTAGCCGAAAGAGGAACATGTGCATCTTTTGATCTACAGCCTCTCCTAAAAGTTCATGGCAAATGTCCTTAGCAGCAGGCAGGATCAACTCTTCACCTATAATAGTAAAGGGCTAAAGGGCTTCTTAGCTTTAGCAATGTGGTTAGGCACTAAGAATGATGCTGTCAGTGCAGACATGTTTGAAGAAATGGTGGCCCTCAATAATTGCTTCTGTTCTTTGTGTTCTCATTTTTTGCTTTTGAAAAACTCCAAAGGCTTGTCTTTTAATGCAGCATGTTTGGTCTCCATGTGGCAAAGCAGTTTTGAAGGTTTCATGGCTTCATTGGATAGCCGGTCACCACATATTATAAAAGTGGGCTTGCAGAATGTGAATCACCTGTTACAACGAACCTGTAATTTATGTAGGATCCTTCATATTTTCTTTTAAATGCAGCTTTCATTTTGTTGACAGTCCTGGAGTCTTCTGCTATCTCATCATTGGGTCTTTCTCCCTTTTCAAATAAGCTCTCCAGTAACATTTGTTTTTCACTAATTTTTGCTAGGGTTAGCTTGTGGGCTTACCAAAACTGTGACTGAGACAAGTGCACAGTTCAGCAAAGAGGCACAAATGTAAGTGGTATATAAAATACTGGGCGGGCCATTCATGGACTAAAATAAGTGTCTAATTCTGACTTAAAGCCTGCCACCAGATGGAGTTGTCCAATTGAAGTACATCAACTCACTTGCCACTATAAAGCATGCCATCAAATGCAGCTTAATTGTCACTTGCCACTCACTGATAGGGTTTTAATATGAGTCTACAAGCAATTGATTTATTATGGTCTCTGTGAGTCAAACCTCTCTGCTAATGATAATCTGTATTTGCAGCTGCTCCCCAGTGCTAGCATCACCACCTCAGCTCCACCTCAGATTATCAAGCATTAGATTCTCACAAAAAACATGCAACCTAGATGCCTCACATATGCAGTTTATATATAGATGGTCCCCAACTTATGATTATTTGACATAAAAAGATTTCAACTTCACAATGAACTTAATAGAATATTAAATGTGTGTTCAATGTATGATATTTTTGACATGGCTTGTAGAAATGTAACCCCATTGAAAGTTGAGGAGCATCTGTGTGTGTGTTTCTCTGTGTGTGTGCATATATATATATATATATATATGTAAAGTTGACCCATGAATAACATGGGGGTTAGAGGTACTGACTCTCCATGCAGTGAAAAATCTATGTACGATTTACTACTAATAACATACTGCATACCAGAAGCTTTACTAATAAATATTGTCAATTAAATATAGTTTGTATATTGCATGTATTATAGACTGTATTCTGACAATAAAGAAAACTATAGAAAACATTAAGAAAATTATAAAGAAACAATTCACTATTTATTCACTAATATATTTACTATTTATTAAGTGAAAGTCCACATATGGAAGTAATATTCATCAGGTTCTAGGTAGGTAGGAGGGGAAACAAGGAGATGAGTAAATTGACATCTAGTGGGTACAGTACACACTGTCTGGGGGAAGGGCATGCTTGTAGCTCTGACTTAGGCAGTGCAAAGGCAATATATAGAACTAAAGCACCTTGTGAAGGAATGAAGGAAGGGAGGGTGGGAGGGAGGAAGGAAAGAAAGAAGGAAGGAAGGAAAAAAGAAAGAGAGAGAAAGAAAGAAAGAAAGAGAAAGAAAAGAGAAAGAAAATCATTATAAAGGTCTTCATTCTCATCTTCACCTTCAGTAAGCTGAGGATTAAGAGGAAGTAGAGGGGTTGAACTTGATATTTCTGAGATGGCAGAGGTGGAAGAAAATCTGTGTATAAGAAGGAAGGCACAGTTAAAACCCATGTTGTTCAAGGTATTATAAAAATTATATTTATATTTCTGAACATAATCATCTCAATTGATACAAACAAAGCAAAATTCAACTCACTTTTATGATAAAAAGCACTCGACGAAGTAGGAATAGAAGGAACATTGTCCAACACAAATGGGCCTAACAGACACAGAACATTCTACACAAAAACTACTGAACATATATTCTTCTCATCAGCACATGGAATATTCTCCAAGATTGATCATATTTTAGGCCACAAAACATGTCTCAACAGATTCAGAAAAATAGAAATCTACCATGTGTCTTCTCATACCACAGTGGAATAAAACTAGAAATCAATTCCAAGAAAAACACTCAAAAATACACAAGTTCATGAAAATTAAACAATCTGCTGCTGAATAATTATTGGGTCAATAATGAAATTAAGACAGAAAGCAAAAGATTCCTAGAACTGAAAAAGGGGACACAAGCTATCAAAAATCTGTGGGATTCAGCAAAAGCAGTCCTAAAGGGAAAATTCATAGCCCTAAAATGACTACATCAAAAAAGACAGAAAGATCACAAATTAACAATCTAATGACACATCTCAAGGAACTAGAAAAGAAGAACAAACCAAACCCAAATCCAGCAGAAGAAAAGAAATAACTAAGGTCAGAGTAGAACTAAATGAAATGGAAAGCAATAAAAACAACACAAAGGATAAACAAAACAAAAAGATGGCACTCTGAAAAGACAAAATTGATAAACCTATTTCCAGGTTAACCAGGAATAGAAGAGAAAGGACCCAAATAAGCTCAATCAGAAATGACAAAAAGAGATATTACAACTGATACCACAGAAATACAAAATACTATCTTTGGATACTATGAAAATCTCTATGCACATAAACTTGAAAGCACAGAGGAAATGGAAAAATACCTAGAGAAACACCACCCAAGACTCAATCAGGAAGAAATAGAACCCCTGACCAATAATGAGCAGTGAAATCAAAACAGTAATAAAAAGCTTCCAACAACAACAACAAAATCCCCTAACCAGATGGATTCACAGTTGAGCTCTACCATACCCACAAAGAAGAACTGGTACATATCCTAGAGAATTTATTCCATAACATTGAGAAGAGTGAATCCTCCCCAACTCATACTACAAAGTCAATATAGCCTTGACACCAAAGCCAGGAAAGGACATCACAGAAACAAAAAACTACAGACCAATATCTCTTATGAATATATATAGTCAAAAATCCTCAATAAAATACTATTAATAGCAAACCAAATTCAACAACACATCAAAAAAAAATCCACCATGATCAATTTGGATTCATACCAGGGATGCAAGGATGGTGCAATATGCATAAATAAATAAATGTGATTCACCACATAAACAGAAGCAAAAACAAAGACCATATGATTATCTCAATAGATGCAAAAAAAAAGCATTCCATAAAATCCAGCACACATTCACAATAAAAACCCTCAACAAACAGGGTACAGAAGGAACATAGCGCAAAATTATAAAAGCCTTAAAAGACAAACCCACAGCCAACCTCAGACTGAATGGGGAAAAGTTGAAAGCATTCCCACTAAGGACTGGAACAAGATAAGAGTACCCATTGTTACCACTTCTATTCAAGATAGTGCTGCAAGTCCTGGCTAGAGCAATCAGGCAGGAGAAAGAAATAGAGGGTATCCAAATTGGGAAAGAGGAGATCAAACTATAATTTATCACCAATGATATAATCTTATATCTAGAATACATCAAAGACTACACCAAGAGATGCCTGGAAGTGATAAATAAATTCAGCCAACTCTCAGATTACACAATCAATGTACAGAAATCAGTAACATTTCTACACACCAATAACAGCTAAGCTAACAGCCAAATCAAAGACTCACTGCCATTCACAATCACTACAAAGAAAATAAAATACCTAGGAATATACTTAACCAAGGAGATGAAAGATCTCTACAAAGAGAACTACAAAACACTGAGGTAAGAAATTGCAGATGACACAAGTAAATGGAAAAACATATGCTCATGGATCTGTATCAATACTGTTAAAATGCCCATACTACCCAAAGTGATTTACAGATTCAATGCAATCCCCATCAAAACACCAGTCATATTTCACAGATCTAGAAAAAATAATTCTATGCTTTGTTTAGAACCAGAAAAGAGCCTGAATAAACAAAGCAATCCTATGCAAAAAGAATAAATCTGAGGGCATAACATTACCAAACTTCAAACTATACTATTAATACAAGACTATAGTAACTAAACTAGCATGTTACTGGCACAAAAATAGAGACATAGTCCAATGGAACAGAATAGAAAACCCAGATATGAAGCCATCTACCTATGGCTAACTGATCTTTGACAAAGCAGACAGAAATGCACACTGGGAAAATTAACTGGAAAAGTTGGATAGTCACATGCAGAATAATGAACCAGGATTCATATCTCTTACCATTCAAAAAAACTAATTCAAAATGAATAGAAGGTTTAAATGTAAGGCATGAAACCATAAGAATTTCAGAGGAAAATGTAGGAAAAACTCTTCTAGATATCAGCCAGGTAAAGAATTTATGACTAGGACCCCAAAGGTAATTATAGCAATAACAAAAATAAGGAAATGGGACTTGATTAAATTAAAAAGCTTCTGCACAGCAAAGGAAATTATCAACAGTGCAAATACACAACCTATAGAATGGGAGAGAATATTCACAAGCTATACATCTGATAAAAGGTTAATATCCAGAACTTCCAAAGAACTCAAACAAATTAGCAAGAAAAAAATTAAACAACTCCATTAAAAAGTGGGCATAAGACATGAACAGGAGATTTTCAAAAGAAGATAGACAAATAGCCAATAAACATATAAAAAAATGCTCCACATTACTAATCATAAGGGAAATGCAAATTAAAATCATAATGAGATATTGCTTTACCCCTGTTTGTCTTTTATTTAAAAGTCCAAAAACACTAGATGCTCGCATGAATGCAGAAAGAAACACTTTTACTCTGTTGGTGGGAGTGCAAATTAGTACAACCTCTGTGGAAAACAAGCATGGAGATTCCTCAAAGAACTAAAAGTGGAACTATCATTGGATCCAGTAGTCCCACTACTAGGTATCTACTCAAAGAAAAAGAAGTTATTTTATGAAAAAGACACCTTCACTCTAATGTTTATTGCAGCACAATTCATAATTACAAAGCTGTGGAATAAACCCAAGTGCCCATTAATTCATAAGTGAATTAACTAAATGTGACATTGTATACCACGGAGTACTACTACTCAGCCATAAAAAAGGATGAATTAATGCCTTTTGCAACAATGGATGGAACTGGAAACCATTATCCTAAGTGATATATCTTAAAAATGGAAAAATAAACACCACGTGTACTCACTATTAAATTGGAACTAACCAATGAGCATACACGTGCACAGAGGGAAGTAAAACTCAGTGGAAATCAAGCAGGAGGGAGTGGGGTGGAGGAGAATGTGAGGGGGAAAAAACCTACTTAATGGGTACAGTGAACATTATTTGGGACACACTTATATCTGTGACTCAAGCATTATAAAAGCAATCCATGTAGCCAAAACATTTGTAACTCCTTAATATTTTGAAAGAAAACAGAAAAAATAGCCTATAAAAACCCTAGAAACACTGTTTACTCAATGCTGAAATACTGAATGTTTTTCACTATATATTTAAACATTTATGTATATAAATGGGTGCATGCAATATAAACTCCAAAATATAGTACTAACATTTTTGCTTTAAAGAGTAATATAGTCATAACTTTAACAAAATTTAGAAATAAAAAGAAAATATATATGAGCATATATGAAAAGAAAGACTTGTATGTTTTTAAAATATTTATTATTTATGTTATTCTATACTCCTTTCAAGAAATCTGAATTTATCATGTGGTAAGACTTTATTCTATAAAATTATTTATTTGAAATATTTTTTGTATTTATATTAATTCTTGTTTGCTAATGATAAATTGTCTCAATTTTTCTTGTTAAAATATCATTAATTCACCCTCTAAGTTTTGGTAGGTATAGAAATCTGAGTTGAGTGTTTAGCTTTTCTTTTGTTAGTTTAGAGATGTCATTTCAGTATTTGATGACCTTCATAATTTCTGATGAGCTTCAGCCATCATTTCCATCATTGTTCCCCTTGATGTAATGGTTGTCTTTCCTTGGGCTACTTTTAAGATATCCTCCTAATCTCTGGACGTCAGTAGTTTACAATGGAAATGACTAAATGTGGGTTGGTTTTGTTTTTGATTTTACCATATTTTCCTCTTTGACATACATATTTCTTCTTTGTTCTTTTAAGTTGATATTGTTCATCAATATTAGAAAATTGTGAATTATTATTTTTTAATATTTTTTACTTCATTTCATGTCTTTTCTTCTAAGACTCAAATAACATATTCAATCTAATATTTGATATTTTCTTGAAGTACATTGAGGCTTTTTTAAGTCATTGATCTTTTTCTCTCTGTTTTTCTATATTGAATAATTTCTTTTCATTTATTTCAATAATAGTGGCTCTCTTCTTGCCATCTCCAATCTTCTGTTAAATTAATTAAGTATTTAATTTTTTTATTTGGCATGTCAGCTCTGAAATGTCTGGTTCATTTTTTTAATTGTATATTTCCAAATCTCTTCTGAGATTCCCTGATTCCCTACTTGTACATAAATTAAACATATATCTTTCATTAAGTTCTGAAATATATTTATATTAGCTGCTTTCTATTGTTATTTGCTAATTATTAATTCAAATATTCACAAGATTGGTATCTGTTGCCCTTATAAAAATTATTTTTAAGTATGAGTCATATTTCCTGTTTCTTTACCTCCTTTATAATTTTTATGGCATATTAGATATGTTTTAGGGACTCTGTATTCTGCTATATTACTCTGACAAATATTTCTATAGTTATTGTTCTTCTACAAGGTAGTTAATTTAGCTGGATTCAAATTCAAAAGTCTGTCTTACATGAAGTGACCATCAGCTGAAATCTCTCTTTAGTTCATTCACTCTTCAGCTTCTTTATGCAGGGCTCTGTATGGTGCATAATTTGGCAGTCAGCAGAGGATTTCATAAGTGGATTTATTAGTGGATTTGAGGGAGTCTCAACCCCTTTATGGCTCATTTCTTTATAGGACCCCCACCCCCTGGTTTTCTGGTTGTTCTGACAGCCAGAAATTGTCCTCTGATACTTCATACCAGTAAGGCAGTAAGGCAAACCAGTGGTTTTCTATAGCCTGTGTTCTCAGGCAAAAGCTCCAAGGTTGTAAATTTCACCTGCCTGATCTCTCCTTTCTAAAGTCTAATACAGTCCTGTTTGTAACAATTCTTCAGTTCTGTCAAATATGGCTTTAAAAATGTTTGTCCATGTTTTATAATTGTTGTCTATCAGAAGTCTAAACTAAGCTACTCAAAATTTACCAATTAATTGTTTTAATTTTAATTATGTTTTTAGTTTATT
>VBSM01003199.1:9055949-9106241 GCA_008086735.1 Cheirogaleus medius | reverse complement strand
TCGGCCTCCCAGAGAGCTAGGATTACAGGCTTGAGCCACCGCGCCCGGCCCCTCATTTTTTTCTTTATACACATTTAACAAAGCCATATTTGAAATCCCTATGATTCTATATTAGTTTTATTTTGTTTTTGCCGGTTCTTTTTCATGATATCCTACTTCTTTGTGAGCATTGTTATTTTTTATTGTATACAACACATTTTCTATTTAACTTTTCTATGACTTGGGTTGAAGTTAGTTTTATCTAGAGAATTTCTGTATTTGTTTCTTTTCACTATCTAGGGGTGCTACTAATTTTGGTTACTAAAAATTTAATTCTCAACATGGAAGTTTTTGAGCCATCCAAGGTGTAAACAAACTTAAAAGCTCTCTTGTTTCAAATTCTCTGTCACATTTTACCCCCCCGCCCCGCTATGTCAAAATATTATATTTTCATGTTGTTTGCTTTAATTTGGGAATATGTTTAGATATTTTGAATGATCTGTAACTCTTTGGTATTCCCATTTTTTTGTGAGTGTCACAAGACACTCCACTTTGTATAGGACCTGGACTTAGGCAGCTGTTCCCTGTTTCCCTGCGTCTATGAAGACCAAATCTCCAGTCCACCTGGTGACGATGTACCTTGAAGTGGAAGCCAACAGCTGAACTCAGCCTGTCATTCTGTTGTTCTCCTTTCACTGAGTCCTTCTTCTGAAAGTTTGCTTTACATATTGATCATCCCTAATCCAGCAATCAGAAATCTGAAAAGCCCCAAAATCTGAAACTGTTTGAGCACCGACAATGATGCCACAAATGTTAAATTCCACAGCTGACCTAATGTGATAGGTTGCAGTCAAAACTTTGGTCCATGCACAAAATTATTTAAAATATTATATAAAATTACTTTAAGGATATGTGCATAAGGTGTATATGAAACATACAATAATTTCATGTTTAGCCTTGGGTCCCATCCCCAATATATCTTATTATATCTATGCACACATTTCAAAATTAAAAAAAAAAAATCCAAAACACTTCTGGTCCCAAGCATTTTGGTTAGCAGATATTGTAGTCAACTTGTTCTCATTTATCGAATCACTTGTATTTTAAGACTTTCCTAAAATTAGATTTATTAAAAGTACTTTTAAATTATTTTTAGGAGAAGGCCCTTAGATTACTGGGTTAAAAAAAGTATTGGAAACTAAAAATACATTATTTCCTTAATCCTCACAAAAATCTTATATTAATGGACAATGATATGAGTCATTGACATGTCTATTTTCAAAGCAAGGAAACTTGAACTCACAAAGTTTAAGTAACAACGTATGTAATAATAAGATGTGGTAGAACTACAAATACAGATCTGTCCAATACAAAAGCCCATGTTTTTTTCAACACTGACCTAGGTTTGAACACAGGCTTACCAAGTCACTTGCTGTATGACTTAGAAATTTTCTCACGTATAAAAATGTAACAATAAAGCCCATCATGCATGGTTGCTTCATTCTTAAATGAAATGATATGTGCTTGAATATATGTAATAACTTATGGGAATCATTTATCAGATAACCTGACACTAACTAATTACTACAAGTAATAGCTATAAATGTCTGTTATATTATTAATATATGCATAACATTTATATGGGTATCTATTTGCGTTAAACTCATAATTATGTTATTGGTTGCTAAATAAATGATTGTTGAATAAATGCATTAAGATATACAAACAATGAGTAAAGTAATCAATTAAATTATTTACAATAATAGCAATAGAAGTTAAATAGAGCAGCCATGACTCTGCCTTCAGTATTTCCATGTTTTTTCAGGTATTTTAGAAAGCCTATTCTGACTCAGAACACAGTTCAGAATGTCTGTGTTCCTAACAACAGTTAAAACTATTTTCCAAACATTTGTGTTATACTTAGAAGGAGTCGTGGCTGAGTGGTCTGAGCAATCAAACATTGATGTTGGAAGTCTGATCTTGACGTCGGCTCCCAGTGCTGTTGCAAGCAAGTCACTTAACCTTGGGTTTCAAGTTTTTCATCTGTAAAATTGGGATAAAAACACTTACCTGCCCCTCAGGAAAATGTGAAGAATTCTGAAAGTAAATGTGCTAGAAAGTGCTTTGAATGTGAATGTAACTCCCGAGATAGGAACAGATCACTCCTTTCTTTTTGTTTCTATTCCCACTAATATTACCTTCCTCAGTGGAAGAATGAAGTTCCGTAGAATCTGAAGTATTCAAAAGCCAGAAAACCGGTCTCGGAACAATTTCACTGTTAATCTCTCCATGGCACTGCCAGGTGTGCAAAAAGTGAAGACAGTATTTTGAACAAAGGAGACCCTGCCTCCTTTAGACTAGGATTCCTGAAATCAGCTTACTAGGGCTATTCTAATTATAATTTTACCAGAATGTTCAGAATTTTCCCCAAGGAACAGATTTGACCTAGGAAAATATCAAGACATTTTGAAAGCTTGAAAAACTACCAAAACAATAAATCTGCGAAAACTGAAGTTTATCTCTATAAAGTCCTCAATGAGGAAAAAATAAAATAAAAAATGAGGTTACCATGGGTCAGTCTGCTTACGGCTCTTTTTCATTTCTCTCACAAGCCCTGGGGACACAGCTTCCTTCTTTCATGTTGACGTGTTTGCATCAAGCTACTTTGTCCAGTCTGAACCACAGTCAAATGGAAACCCAGGGAAATTCTGAGTAAGCAATCAATTTGAATGTGTCAGACAGAGGTGGGGAAAAGCACAAAATAACTGGACCAAGAGTTGGAAATCATGACCGGGGAAAGTTCTGGGTATATAGGAGGAGTTGAAGCTTGTAGAAGTTTCCTGAACTGAAGAGGTAGCTGCATAAAGCAGAGTGGACAAGAAGAGAGGTAAGACAGCCTGATACACTCTAGAACTTGGAGCTTTTCTGCCCCTTTAGCTGAAAAAACTGAACACTGTGTCAGTTGTCCCAAGCTACTCCATGCCTTAGAGTAGGTAAACGCTCAGAACTTCTCTGTTTTCAATGTGTTTTCCCTAGACACCTAGCAAACAATCATATGAGCAACAGAGGGAACATGAGGAAGAGGCTCCAGACCCTCAACAGGCATTTTATCTCCATTGTCCTGACTCCTGCCTGAAAATACAATTGGAAGGTTAAGAGCTCATCAAAACACCCAGACCACTACTTCTTTCAACACAGCATTTAAATGCAGTCAAAGAGCACAAAACAGTCAAGATGAAGCAATCTTTGTTCCCTTATTACAGGTTGCATCTCTAAGGACCTCATAGACTCAGTGAAAACAATTCTTACGAATCTTTGACTAGGAGCTCAATTCTGAGCTTCTTTGAATAGCCTTCTTGTAAACTCCTTAGCACTAAGTAGATTGCCAATAAAAACCCACTATAAGTAAATTTGTATTTAGTCCACTATTAATTGGTTTCTCCTTCCATTTGATACCATTTACTCTTATTTTTATTATTTAGAGAGATATAATCTCTGATATGAAAATATGGGCATGTGTTATGAAGACATTCTAAGAGTGAAGTTGAGTGATGAATGTAATTACATAATTTTTAAAATGGCAAGCATTAGCTACAGCTAGGAATTGCTACAATGTATGCTGTATATTTGATCATTTTTATTATCCCAAACATATTGCGAATGCATACATATTAATGGCTATCCTTTATTACATAATGCTAACTATCTTGGTGTGCATATGTCTACTATTAGCTCCTGATATAAAAGGACACATAAAGGTAGAGTTAAAAAGCTAGACCATCATGGTACTCAAGTCTACACTTTCTCGTTCTGATATTGGAGACACTACCAAGGCCCCCCAAAGCAACAAAATCCCTTTAACCCGAGTAAAGGAAATAGCTTCAAGTAGCAACCAAAGTTTACAAGTAATTATTCAAAAAAATGTGACAATAGCCACAGTTCAGAAAGGTCAACCATAAAAATTATTTTAAAAACCAAAATAAATATAGAGGGGGGTAGTCTTACTTATCAATCCAAAGATTCAACAAAAAAGTGAAAAGATACCTGTGTGGGAGCTGTGCCT
The DNA here is from genome assembly GCA_008086735.1 of Cheirogaleus medius. Lineage (NCBI taxonomy): Eukaryota > Metazoa > Chordata > Mammalia > Primates > Cheirogaleidae > Cheirogaleus > Cheirogaleus medius. Next base: position 9,102,199 of record VBSM01003199.1, on the reverse strand, counting down.
CTTCTGCCCTATGTGACACTGCAGAGCATGAGGGGGGCAGGGTTCAGGGCCTGATACAGACTCGTGTTCAGCATGGAAGATGGTGGGGTTCAGGGTAACCTTGATCCTTTCTACAAACTGTGTTTATATATCACAGTACTTGGGGACTATTGTAAACAGCCCCAATGCCAAAGACCATAGTATTTTTAATCTAAGAAAAGAGACAGCCTTCTAAAATAAAACTAAGTCGTAAGTGAATAGGATCGGAATACAGATTTGCAAAGTTACATAAAATGATTAAATAGCCTTTAGGTTATCAGTACTTGATGCAACTTATATTAATATATATGAAGAAAAAGAAGTATTCAATGAGAAAGAGACCTTATAGTCCCCTTATGGTGAAGCTCAGGAGCACAGGTTAGAGTGAGTCTATAATTGGTGGTAGCGATATAGTATTTTCTGAGGAAAAGGGACATTCAGTAAACAATTTCCAGATACTACACCAAGAAGCATTACCATAAAATGAATGCAACAAACTATCTTAACTTGTGGGCCTTTGATACAAACCCATCTCTATTGCTTTCTCCTGATTTCATGTTTCCAAGGAAACTCAAGGCTGACATAAGAGAAGAAGAGAACATTAATGATGGCAACTTCTATTCTTAGTTCTCACATGAGGACAAATATTGGGTCTTGGTATTAACATGTCTTATTATAAGTGAATAAATTTGTATCCTACTTTTTTATATCTTGATAAAATTTGTTAAAATGTATGTACTCTTGAGAGCTAGATCTACTCCCCCTATTTTGACATAATATGAACCAAAAAGGTATGGGAGAAGACCGTAGATGTCGGGAAAATTACTCAAATAGCAAATGCTTCCCAAGAGGTATCTAGTTAGAAGGGCTGCCTCTGTGGCTTCATAAAGGTGATATCCAGGTCTTATATTGTGACTAAGAAATAATAATTTTATTTTTTACACTATATACTTCATATCATTGAGGATAAACTTTGTTACATTTTATCACCCTGCTGCCTGTTAGGAGAGTGGATTAGAGAATAAGCGTACACGTGAATATATACTATTTTAAAGACATAGTGGAGATATAGAAAAGGCCTTTCTCTCAGGGATCCAATATATGATTGCAAAAATATATACATAATATATTAATATTATAATAAAACTAATAATAGCATCATATTCACCATGAAATGGAAATAGAAAAGACAGAATGGACATTTTAACAATGTTCATTCTGCCAATCCATGAGCACAATATGTTTTTCCATTTGTTTACATCCTTTGGCATTTCATTCCTCAGTGTTTCATAGTTCTCCCTGTAGAGGTCTTTTACCTCCTTGGTTAAATATATCCCTAGGTACTACTCGAAGTGTTTTACAGATTTCCTGCAATCCTCATTAAAGTACCAATGTCAGTTTTTGCAGATGTAGAAAAAATAGTTCTATGCTATGTATGGAACCAGAAAAGATCCCAAATAGCCAATGCAACTTATGTAGAAAGAACAAATTGAGAAGCATCACTTTACTGAACTTCAAGCTATACTACAAGGCCATGGTAACCAAAACACCATGGTACTGGCACAAGAACAGAGACATAGACCAATGGAACAGAACTGAGAACCCAGATATAAAACCATCCTCATATAGCTACCTGATCTTTGACAAAGCAGACAAAAACATACATTGGGGAAAAGAATCCTTATTCAATAACTGGTGCTGGGTAAATTGGATAGCCACATGTAGAAGACTGAAACAGGATCTGCACCTCTCACCTCTCACAAAAATTAATTCACAGTGGATAACAGACTTACCTAAGGCATGAAACTATAAGAATTCTAGAAGAAGAGGTTGGAAAAACTCTTACAGATATAAGCCTAGACAAAGATTTTATGAAGAAGACCCCAAAGGCAATCACAGCAACAACAAAAATAAATAAATGAGACCTGATCAGATTAAAAAGCTTCTGCATAGCCAAAGATACAATCAATAGAGTGAACAGACAACCTACAGAATGGGAGAGAATATTTGCATGCTACACATCCAATGAAGGGCTAATAACCAGAATCTACAAAGAGCTCAAGCAAATCAGCAAGAAAACATCAAACAATCCCATTAAAAAGTCAGAGAAAGGCATGAGCAGAATTTTTCGAAGGAAGATAGACTAATGGCCAATACATATGAAAAAATGCTCAGGGAAATTCAAATCAATCCACAGTGAGATATCACCTAACTCCAGTGACAATAGCTCTTATCAAAAAGTGCCATAGTGAATAGAGGCCAGGGAAGCTAGTAAACATCCTTCTAGCTTCCTACTAGTGCACAGGACAGGCCCCACAACAAAGAATTATCCAACCCAAAATGTCAATAGCATTGAGGTCAAAATCCCTTGAAATACAGGGTCAATAAAGTGGGCAAAAAAAAAAAAATCACCAATGCTGGTATGGATGCAGAGAGAAAGGAACACTTATACAGTGTTGGTGGGACTGCAAACTAGTACAACCTCTACAGAAAGTAATATGGAGAAACCTCAAAGAACTAAAGATATTAATGGAACTACCATTTGATCCAGCAATCCCACTACTAGGAAAAAAAGACATTAAAAAAAAAGACATCTGCACTTGAATGTTTATTGCAGCACAATTCACAATTGCAAAATGTGGAAACAACACAAGTGCCTATCAATACATGAGTGGATCAATAAAATGTGATACATATATTACTCAGTCAGCCATAAAAAATGATGAACTAATAATACCTTTTGTGAAAACCTGGATGGAACTGCAGGCCATCCTTTTAAGTGAAGTATCACAAGAATTGAAAAACAAAAACTATATGTACTCACCACTAAATTGAAATTTATAGATCAATACCCATTTTCACATATGGTAGTAAAACTCAATGGAAATCAAGCAGGTGGGAGAGGAGAGGAGGGTATGGGTAAATTCACATGTAACAGATACAGTGCACGCTATGTGGGTGATGGACACACTTATAACTTTTACTCAAACTGTACAAAAAAAATTCATGTAACCAAAATGTTTGTACCCCCATAGTACTCTGGAATTTTTTAAAAAGACAGAATGATTCTTTGCCTAAGAGGAGAGATGATAAATCGTGTATTGCCAAGGGAGTTGGTGCTTAGAGACAATGTCATTTTTCATAGAGGATAAGAATCTGAGGCTGAGAAACCTCATAAACTACAAAAGAAAATTCACCTCTTATGTTACTAATAGAGTGAGATGCCCAGTTTGGCAGAGCTCATGCTACGCAGTCCACATGTCTGTGTTCAGTTGGTGCCACTGAGGCACGCTTACCTTGTTATTCTCAATAGGAAAGGCCTGTCCAAGCCCTAGTTATGGGCTGTCTCTGCATTAGTTTCCCTTACATAAGTTTCCTGCCTTTATATCTTTACAACAATCCTGTGAAGTCATTATTAGAATCATTTTAGAGATGGGGACCCTGAGGTCAGAGTGTTAAAGGAACCTGTTCAGGGTTACATAGTCAATAGTGGTAAAACCAGGATTGGAACCAAGGTCAGTTTTCTCCAAGGCACATACTCTTTCGATTATGCACTCATATTTTGAATTGCAAGTCAACATCTGGCTTTTTAGCAAAAGTACAGGTTGGCACAATTAGAATTGGAGTCTGAACATTATTTATTCCTTTGCCATTGAGGCTATGTTGATGACTTAGACCTGAAGAGAAAAAAAAAAAGAAGAAACAAAACACTGCAATGACAACAATTAAGGGTATAGACATAAAAAAGAAGTTCTTTATTTATGTTTCTACATATTTATTCCTCATTTTAATATTACTTGTGAAATTATTTTATAGATGTTTGTTTTATAAGGAAATTGACAACTATAGTATTCCATGTTCCACTTTATTACAAAGGAGCCAGCCAAGTAATTTAATTCTAATTTCAATGTAAATTCCAAATGTGCAGTGCAGCTTATTACGATTTTAAAAATATTTATATATTTGATTTCTCATTGATTGCTACCTTGTAATACTCAATGTTTCTACTACAGCACTATAATGTAATTGTGTTGTAAAACTACCTTCCTGTGTTAAAACAATTTTGTACATTTCACCAAATAGAGTAGATCATTTCAGATACATGTTTTCCTATTTGTTTAATAGGAAAAAAATCTCATCCTAGTGTGGTTGGCTTATAAATGTCATTTTGAAAATGAATAGTTTCATAAAAACTTAATATTAAAATGTATTTTTTGGGGGGTAGACCAACCCAGTTACTGTGCTCAGGCATTCAGTATATCTTAGAACCAGACTCATTGATTGTTGGAGTTATTGTAGTACCCCAGATCATCACAGGAACTCTGAGAAGTACATACATTACTGAAGGTAGCCAGGGACAAAAGCAAATGTAACCAAAATAGCAACTGGGACCTTGTGTAGCCTCTGATTTTGCCTGCTCTCCAGCCTTGAAATTGGATCAGATTTTGCTGCATCCTTAAAAATGGCAGATACTATTCATCAAAAACAAACAATAGCAATCCTATAACAAATAAGGAACTCCGAAGGTACACTATGTTCTGAAATAAGACAAATACTTGCTAAGCCCTGGGTTGATTGATCAGCTGACGATAGCAGTAATCACAGCATGGTTGCCATCCAGGATTTTCTATTTCATGCAGGTTCACTGGTCTTCTGTCTAGCCTTGCCTTTGGTACTTCTGCACTTGAATAGGGCCAGTTTCAAAATTCATCTTCCCTGAACCTTGCATGATCATCAATAGTCATTTTCAGGATTGGCAGCAGGAATTACAGAAGCTGTCAACTATCACAGCTTCTGAGCTGATTTTTCCTGATGACCTATGACCAAGTAGCGAATGGACACAATTTGTGTCAGCAGCTACTATGGAATGAACATTAAAATAGGAACACTAAAAACCAATACTAGATTTCCAGGTAGTAACAGCTTATATTGTCATCTGAGAAAGGTCATAGGCATACTGTCTTTAGTTTTGCTCATTGATTTAGGGAAGCATACACCTCTTATTTCACGGACTTCAGTATGTTCCTGGGTTAGTCATTCTAGAAAAGCCACTATATGCTTGTTTCTAGTTTCAATAATAAAAGGGAGACAGTGGTTGCATCCATATAATCAAATTGATATAAGATTAAAGGATGTAAAATAAATCCTTTCATTTGTAGTGTTTCATTTTTTAAAATTGTTTAAATTCTGTTCAGCAAATATGTAAAGATAATTGGCCTGTTTTTTGACCCTACTGAGGTCTGGGGCAAGGAGAAGTTGGAGGTATTAGAAAGTACTTAGAAAAGGTGATAGTAAATTATAATGACTGAATACTAAAATGTACCAGAAGCATTGTATAAATTATCATACATAATTCAAGATAACTTCATCACATTATTATTTTAATTTTACATTAGAGGAAATTGAGGCTCAGAAGTGTGAACTAATTTGCTCAAATCCCCAAGGATATTGGTAGATTCAGTATTTGTAGTCTAATCTCTTGATGGTGAAGACAGTATTTATTACATTGTATGGTATGGCCTCCCATGTAAGGGTAAAGTCATGCAGAATAACCATTTTTTATCCTTAAAATTAACTGATCCTTTTGATTAAACTGACAAGCTCTTGAGTATTTATCCAGAGATCTATTCAGAGAGAGGAGCTAAGCAGCGTTGGCACTAAGCCTGTGTGATAAGGAGCTGATGCCTATTGTTCATGCTTCTGAAATTATAAGGAGACCATGACAATTACAATAGTTGGTAAGAGGGAACAGTGACCCCCACTCAGTATGTGATAGAACTGGACATAAAATCTGAGGGGGGAGAAAAAAAGCTATATCAGTTTGTAATTTTTCTGGATCATTTATATAAAAAGTTATTGAACTTACTAAGATTTTCACCACTGAAAAAGTACTAAATAAATTAGTAACAAGTAAATTGTCAAAGCAACCATATGTTTGAATAAATTTTATAGATAGTGATTATACAAATTCTGGTAAGAATTTTGGACCAAGGGAGAATAGTTGCTATTGAATAGTACAAAATTACAATTATTATCTCAAAGCATGCATATATTTTTTCTTAATGACTGCAAATATGTAGTCTTCATTTAGTGATAGCCTGACACAATGCGAGAAAGGAATTTGGGCCGCAGCTGGGTGTGTGGGAGGTTAAATTCCACATCCATAACCTACTTGATTTGTAACTTTGAATTAATTGGAAACTTCTCTGACCATTTGTTTAGTCTTGTTAATAATCGAGAATAATAGCATTTATAACACAGGAGTATAACGAATTAAATATGTGAAGTCACCTAGCAGAATGCATTGCTTGTTGTCAACCCTCAATAAATGTTAATTTCTCCTCTCTTATATATAATGAATCCAAGTCCATTCAATTGGTAAATATTTTGGATGTATGTACCCAACCCATCTCCTTACAGTGAATTTGGTACACAATTTTTCAAAACAACAAAGGAATTATCTGTTTTTTAAAATGTTACTCTTTAACATTTCGTGAACTCCTTATGAAAATGTCTAATTGATAGACTTTGCATTGGTTTCTTTTTCATGTTTGTTTTCTGTCATAAATTTCCTCAACTTTTGCCTCCTCTTCTCATAATGTGTTCTAATAATCTAAAACAAAAAATTCTACTGAAATCCTAAACTACCAGCTAAAAGAGGAGCCTTTCATCAGCAAACCAGACAGTTACTGAATAAATGATATATTTTTAAATTACATCTGCCTTCTTGCTGGTTCACAACATCTGCAGACTTTACAAATGAGTAATATGTCATTTAACCATTTTATTATTCATGCAAAAGGCCCTCACATCTAATGGTCATGATATGGTTAGATATTTGTCCCCTCCAACTCTCGGGTTGAAATTAGATCTCCAATGTTGAAGGTGGGCCTTGTAGGAGGTGTTTGGGTCCTGGGGCCTGATTCCTCATGAATAGCTTGGTTCCCTCCTTGAGGTAATAGTACTCCCTCTATTAGATCCCCTAAAAACTGATCATTAATTTTGGCACCTCCCTCTACTTTCTCTCTTTTGTTCCCTCTCTTGCCATGTGACACACCCATGCCCACTTCACCTGCCACTACAATCAGAAACTTCCTGAAGCCCTCACCAGAAGTAGATGCTGGCACCATGCATCTTGCATAGGCTTGACGCAGAACCATGAGACAAATAAACCTCTTTTCTTTATAAGTTTCACAGCCACAGGTATTCCTGTATAGCAACAGAAAACAAACTAAGAAAGGTGAGCTCTATAATTTTTATTAAAATGTGTTTATTAGTATGAAAATGTTTTTCTCTTATTTTTGCCATTGGAAAAAATTTTAAAAATCTCTCCAAGTACTTCTGACTTCACTTTATTTGTAAGAAAATATTTGCTATTCAATCAGATTTTATTAATCTGAACTTGAAAGCAAAATCTCCATTTCTACCACTGTACCACAGAAACAGTTGCTTGTAAGAAAAAGGAATCCGAAACAAGGATTAGTTCATTGTAACTGCAGGGAAAGAGACAACCAGGCAAATGTTATTCTTTCATCAAAATTTCATCAATTGGAGGGATTTCTTGATAATAAAGACTAATTCATGGAAAGCAAATGTTGATTACATCACTCATTCCTTTTCTTTCTTGTCGCTCTAGTCAGAGTGATGTAGAAATGAGTTGCCTATTGCTGATACACTAAGGATTAATCAACCATTTCAAAGTACAATCTAATCTAGAGAGCATTTTCCTCCAGTTATACAGGGTGTCCCAGTAGTCACCATACACAGGGAAAATGGGAAATTATATGGAGTCTTGTATGGAGACTACGAAGGAAAATTTTGCAAAATTTTATAGTAAATATTTTGTAAATAAAGGTATGTTTAGCTACAATTTCTCATATGATGTGAATTTACCCATTCTTCCTCCCCCCTCCCACTAACTTGATTTCTGTTGAGTTTTACTTCCATATGTACATATAAGTGTTGATTGATTAGTTCCAACTTAGTATTGAGTGCATGTGGTGTTTGTTTTTCCATTCTTACAATACGTCACTTAGAAGAATGGTCTCCAGCTCCATTCAAGTTGTTACAAAAGATACTAGAGTACCATTTTTTATGGCTGAGTAGCACTCCATGTTACGCATATACCTCATTTTATCAATCCACTTATATACTGATGGGCACTTGGGTTGTTTCCACATCTTTGTGATTTTGAATAGTGCTGCTATAAACATTCAAATACAAGTGTCTTCCTAAAATGTCTTTTTTTCCTTTGAGTAAATACCTAGTAGTGGGATTGCTGGATCAAATGGTAGGTTTACTTTTAGTTCTTTGTGGTATCTCCGTACTACTTTCCGTAGAGGTTGTACTAGTTTGCAGTCCCACCAGCAGTGTATAAGTGTTCCTTTCTCTATGCATACACCCAGCATCTGTTGTTTGGGGACTTTTGGATAAGAGCCATTCTCACTGGACTTAAGTGGTATCTCACTGTGTTTTTAATTTGCATTTCCATGATTATTAGAGACATCGAGCATTTTTTCATGTGTTTATTGTCATTAGTCTAACTTCATTTAAAAAGTTTCTGTTCATGTCTTTTGCACACTTTTTAATGAGATTGATTTTTTTTCTTGCTGATTTGCTTGAGTTCTTTGTAGATTCTGGTTATCAGCCCTTTACCAAATGTATAGGATGCAAATATTTTCTTCCATTCTGTAATTTGTCTATTTGCTGTATTGATCATCCCCTGGGCTGTACAGAAACTTTTTAATTTGATCAGGTCCCACTTATTTATTTTTAATGTTACTGCAATTGCTTTTGGGGTCTTCATAAATTCTTTGCCTAGGCAAACTCCAGAAGAATTTTTTCAACATTTTCTTCTAGAATTATTACAGTTTCTTGCCTTAGATTTAAGTCTATTATCCTTTGTGAATTAATTTTTGTGAGTGGTGAGAGATGCACATACTGTTTTTGTCTTCTACGTGTGGCTGTCCAATTTTTCTAGTACCATTTATTGAGTAGGGATTCTTTACCTAGTGCATGTCTTTATCTGCTTTTCTAAAGATTAGGTGGCAATAAGAGGATGGTTTTGTATCTTGGTTCTCTGTTCTGATCCATACATCTATGTTTCTGTGCTTTTGCCAGTAACGTGTTGTTTTGGTTACTAGAGGTTTGTAGTATAGCTTGAAGTTCAGTAAAGTGATGCTTCCCAATTTGTTCTTTTTACATAAGCTTTCATTGGCTATTTGGGATCTTTTCTGGTTCCGTACATAGCATAGAACTATTTTTTCTAGATCTGAGAAAAATGACATTGGTATTTTAATGGGGATTGCACTACATCTGTAAATCACTTTGGATAATATAGCCATTTTAACAATATTATTTTGCTGATCCATGAGTGTGATAAGTTTTTCCATCTGTTTACATTCTCTTCAATTTCTTTCCTCAGTATCTCTTAGTTCTCCCTATAGAGATCTTTCCCCTCCCTAGTTAAATGTATTCCTAGGTATTTTATTCTCTTTGTTGCTATCGTGAAAGATATTGCATCTTTGATTTGATTCTCAGCTTCAGTGTTGTTGGCATATATGAAAGCTACTGATTTGTGTACATTGATTTTGTAACCTGAGACTTTGCTGAATTTATTTATCAATTCAAGGAATCTCTTGGTTGAATCTTGTTTCACACCTGATTTTACCAATCTACAAAGAATAACTGGTACTTATACTGCAGAAATTATTCCATAACATTAAGAAGGAAGGAATCTTCCCCAACTCATTCTACTAAGCCAATATTACCTTGATATCAAAGCCAGGAAACAACACAACAAAAAAAGAAAACCACAGGCCAATATCCTTTATGAATATAGATGCAAAAATTCCCAATAAAATCTTAGCAAACAGAATTCAGTTGCACATTAAAAAATAATTCACCATGACCAAGTGTCATGGTGGTTCATCCCAGAGATGCAAGGATGGTTCAACATATGCAAATCTATGAATGTAATTCATCACATAAATAGAAGCAAAAACAAAGACCATATGATCCTCTCAATAAATAACAAAATTCAGTACCCTTTTATGATAAGAATGCTTAACAAAATAGGCATAGATGGGACATACCTCAAAATTATAAAAGCCATATATGAAAAACCCACAGCCAACATCATACCGAACAGAGAAAAATTGAAAGAATTTCTGCTTAGAAATTCTTGAATTATCACACTTTGCTGATGATATGATCTTACATCTAGAAAATCCCAAAGATTCAGTGAAGATATCTACCTTATCAGTTAGGTTGTTTCTGAGAAACTATGGCAGAGAGATGTTACATTCAGTCTCCCTAAGTTCCTTGTCTCAATTTTCTTATCTTTCCCTCTTTTGGTTGCTTTTTGATCTACCAAATGAAACAAGAGCTGCTCTCAAATGAATAAATCTGATACTACTGTGCTTTTACTTTAATGAAGGCTTTATATGCTTTATGACATATGTTTTTATGTATCTATATCCTTATTTGTGACAACAAAATAAATTAGGTATTTCTTAAATATATATTATACACAGATATTATATATATAATATATATTTTGTATACATAGATGTACACACAATAAAATTGAGTTAAAATAAATTTTAAAAGTTATTTTTTAAAAAAGGAAAACATAAGTAGAATATTAGAATGTGTTCAGGGGAGATTCATACTTTCCATGTCAACAATGAATCAAGAACTTAGTCCTGACCTTTCCAACAGCCAAAGCAAAGGGTAAAATATTTGTCACAATATCTAATAAGAAAATTTGATTTGAAAACTTGATTACTTAAAATATGACTTTGATAACTTAAGAGAAGTTTTTCTGCAGTCTAAATGTCACTAAAGTAAACAAAATATTCAATTTTCTTTAGCTGCTTTTTTGTTAGCTCCTCAATTTATGATAAGATAATAAAGTACAATTTAAAGGAATTCTATAAAAGAGTGTCCCAAAGCTTTCAAGTAATAATAAAGTGTGCTTACTATAAATTCAGATTCTCCATTTCTGTGCCAGACCTATGGAATCAGATCCTCTAGGGGAGAAGTCTGAGATTCTGAGCTGATTTGATATGATTTCAGATCATTTTATTGCAGTTATTGGATCTTATTTTCTTTGTTATATTTGGATTTAAATCAAACCCTCTTCTATTTTAGGTCCAGTGTTTATCACCTGGTTGTCCCTAGACCAATTATTTAACCTGTCCTAGATGTACTTATAAATATACAGAGTAGCATGTTACTCATAAAATTGCTGTGAGGTTGAAATGACATGCAAAAAATGCATAGTAAATAGTAGTGTTATTCTTATCTTTATTTTTGTAGGGGCAGTTTCTGTTTTCCATTAAAGAAATGTTTGATATTGCTAGAGATCACTGTGTAATCAGGCTGCTCTTTTGGCCCCTCAAATCACACCATGGGGACCAATGGATTGTTTGCTTATAAAGGCAGCAATAATAGGCCTTTGACTTGGGGACCTATTCTCATTTAAAATATCTTGTCTTATTATCATTTATAATTTTCAGGCATCCTTTCCTCATATTTTGTGCTGGATACATAATAATTGCTAGTGTCTCCTTATGTCAAGTCCTACTTTGAATGAAAATATCAAATCCTTTGGCTCTTAATCTATATGCTTTATTTTTAATAATGCATGAGCTCCAGGTAAGCAAAAGTCTGAGTCTAGGGGTTTTACAAAGAAGGTATTATTTAGGTTTTAATACAACTCAATGATACAGATACTATTTTCTATATCATTTTCCATATGAAGGAACTAAGGTACAGAGAATTTCAGAGATTTACTCAAGGTCACAGAGCTGGTAAAGACTGAGCTGTAACTGACAAATCTGTTTGGGTCTCACTCAATATTCTTTCCACCAGGGCACATATTTCCTTTTCAATATTTTTCATCGTGATAAAGTAACACATAAAATTTATCATCTAAACTATTTTTAATGTATAGTTCAGTGGTATTAAATATAACACATTGATAATGTTGTGAAAAGATCACCACTATCCATCTCCATAACTCTTTTCATATTGTAAAACTGAAACCCTGTGCCCATTAGACAATAAATTTTTATTGCCCATCCCCTCATCCCTTGGCAGCCACTATTTTACTTTCTGTCTCTGTGATTTTGACTACTCTATGTACCTCATACAACTGGAATAAAACAAAGTCTGTCCTTTTGTGACTGACTTATATAACTTAGGATAATGTCCTCAAGGTCCATCCATGTTGTAGCATATATTAGAATTGGCTTCCTTTTTGAAATTGAATAATATCCCATTGTAGGCATATACCACATTTTGTTTATCCATTCATCTATCCATGGACAGTTGGGTTACTTCCAGGATTGGTGTTATTTCATCTTTAAAAGTTTGTCAGAATTCACCAATGAAGGTATTGGCTCCAGGACTTTTCTTTGTCAGGTTATTTTTGATTACTGTTCCAATCTCCTTACTAGTTATAGGTCATTTCTCTTCTATTTCTTTTCAGTCTTGGTAGGTTTTGTGTTTCTAGGAATTTTCCTATTTCATTTAAATTGTCTAATTTGTTGGCATATGGCTGTTCATAGTACTATTTTATAATTCTTTTCATTTCTGTAGAATCAATAGTAATGTCCCCACTTTCCCACTTTCATTTTTTTTTTTTAGTAATTTGAATCTTCTCTTATTTTTTCTTAGTCCATCTAGCTAAAGGTTTATCAATTTTGTTGATCTTTTCCAAGAGTCAACTTTTGGTTTCATTGATTTTTCTCTCTTGTTTTTCCATTCTCTGTTTCCTTTATGTCTGCTTTAATTTTTTGTGTGTGTGATTTAAAAATTTTAATAGATAATTAAAAAAATTGTTTTCTCTTAACCTAATGACATGGCTGAAACAGTTTAGTATGCAACCGTTTCTTAGTGGGCATATTTTTTGCACAAGTTTACCAAGGGATTTTAGTTGTTTGAAGTTTCTGGCTTTATTTCACATATTTCTAATCTCCTTTTACCTTTTTTTTTTCTTTCTTTTATTTCAAGAAAATATGAGAGTACAAACATTTTGGTTGCTTTTTATATCTTTGCCTCTCCCTATCAAGGGTTAGAGGTATACCCTTCCCACTCCACAATGCTCACCACATCCCTCAGATGTGGGTCTACCCACCCAACCCCCATTATATTATGTCCTCCTTTGTCTCTTGTAACCTTTTTTTTAATAGTCTATTTAGTCTTATATTAGTATAACCACTCCTGGTACTTTTTGGTTACTATTTGCATGGAATATATTTTTCCATAATTTTATTTTCAATATATTTGTGTCATTGAATCTCATATGAGTCTCTTACAGACAATATGTAATTGAATCATGTTTTTGTATCCATTCTTCCAATCTCTGTCTTTTGATTGGAGAGATTAAGCCATTTACATTTAAAGTAATTACTGATTAAGAACTTACTGCTTTCATTTTATTATTTGTTTTTTATAATCCTTTTATATTTTCCCTCTTTTCCTGAATGATTGTCTTCTTTTGTATTGAGTTGGTTTTTATAAAGAAACATTTAAATTCCTTTATCATCATTTTGTATATATTGTATAGGTGTTTTCTCTGCAGTTACTATGGGGATTACCATGAGAATTACAAGGGGAATTACATTTAATATTCTAATTTTAATTTATATCAGTTTTACTTCAATAATGTACAATTGTCCTTTAACTGTTCTATTCCCACCCCTTTTGGTTGTTTGAAATGACAAAATGACAGTGTATATACAAAAACCTATACTATAATGATTTTATATGTATTATTGTCTTAAATTTTGTAGTAAACAAAATGTAAATTTACAAACCAAAGTTACAATAATACTAGACTTTAGATAAATAATTATTTTTAAAAAATTTAGTCTGAGTTTCTTAAATCATGTAGAAAATAAACTTACAAACCATTTTTGCAATAATACTAGCTTTTATAATTCCCCACGTATTTGTCTTTCTTGAGATCTTTATTTATTCATATGGTTTTGACTGTCCTTTCATTTCTACCTACAACACTTCCTTGACCATTTATTGCAGAGCAGGTCTAGTGGTAACAAATTCCCTTAGCTTTTGTTTATATGGGAATTTACTAATTTCTCCCTCATTTTTGTAGGGTTGTTTTGCTGTATGTAAGAATCCTGGTTGAAAGTTTTATTTATTTTTTTCTTATTTTCTTATAGCACTTTGAATACACTGGCCCATTGTCTTCTGGTCTCCAAAGTTTCAAATCTTCTCTTCTAGCTGGTTTGAAATATACAATACATTGGTGTTAACTATAGCCACCTACTATTCTATCAAAAACTAAAACTTATTCCTTCTATCTAATTGTATGTTTGTACCAATTAACCAACCTCTCTTCATCTTCTTCCAATCCTTCCCATCCTCTGGTAATTATTATTCTACTCTATGCTTCAATGAAATCAACTTTTTTAACTCCCACATACTAGTTAATACATGCAATATTTATTTTTCTGTGCCTGGCTTATTTCATTTTACCTAATGACCTCCAATTCCATCCATATTGCTATAAAAGATAGGATTTCTTTCTTTCTTTCTTTCTTTCTTTCTTTCTTTCTTTCTTTCTTTCTTTCTGTCTTTCTTTCTTTCTGTGTAGTATTTCACTGTGTACATATACCACATATTCTTTATCCATTCATCTGTTAATCTGTTAATGAATGGTTAGATTATTCCTAAGGTTCTTTAGGTTGATCTTGGCTGTTGTGAATAGTGCTGCAATAAACATGGGAGTGCAGGTATCCCTTTGATATATTGATTTCCTTTCCTTTGAATAAATGCCCTATAGTGGAATTGCTGAATTCTCTCTTTGCCTGTGACTTTTAACAGTTTCATTATAAGGGTCTTTGAGAAGTTTGGGGGGGCTAAATCTATTTGGAGACTTTTGAGCTTTCTCTACTTGGATGTCTATATCTCTTACAAGACCTGGGAAGTTTTCCATATTATTTTGTTAAATGGGTTTTCTGTGTCTTTTCTCATCTTTTCTACTTCTGGAGAAGAAAATTCAAATATTTGGTTGTTTTATGGTACCTCATATGTCACGTGGTCTTTCTTTATTCTTTTTTTTATTTTTATTTTTTTCTCTGACGGGGTAATTTGAAAAGACCTTTTGAAAGACCTTCTTTACTTTTTTATGTGTTTTGTGTTCTTACATTATTATCTTTATATCTTGTATAACAGTCTCGATTTTATGGGTTGGCTTTCATAGGGAAAGACTTTACCCAATAGATGTGTCTATAATGTTGGTTGGGCAGTGTGCTTTGGCTTTGATTTTGGGTGGGTGCAGTAGGTTAGTTTCTGTATGATTTCTTCAGCTATAATCGATGTTAGTGGTGTCTGTGGGTTCCTCATTGGCTTGTGCTTCAGTAATAGTGGAAGCCATGGCACAGCTTTGCTGGCGATGGTAGCACCATGTACTCTGGTCCTCAGGCACCAGTGGTAGTGGCAGCTGACTGGGCAAGGGGTCCTTGGGCCCCTGTGTGCAATGTGTGACATCTGTATGGCAGTAGCAATGGTAGGACAAACCTTGGGCCCCTGAGCAGCATGCACAGGCACCAGCAGTGGTTGGGTGGGCTGGTCACCAGGCCCCTGAGTAGCATGCATGTGCATCAGTGGCACTGGGGGTGGTTCTGTCCTTATGCTCCTGGATAGCAAACTCATGTGTCAGTGGTGGTGAGCAGGCAGGTCTATCTCTAGGCCTTCAGACGGCATGTGCTAGCAGTGGTGGCAGGTGAGCCAAGCTTGTCCTCAGGCCCCTGAAAGCTGTTCATAGACTACAGCAGTGTCAGCAGGGGTAAACCAATCACTGTGCCCCCACATCATGAGCACAGGCACAGGTGGTGGCAGCAGTGGGCAGAGCTGACTTGTTCTCAGGCCTCAGGACAGTTCTTGGGAGGGCTGGCCACCAGGCCCTGGAGGCCCTGCCACTGGAGGTGACAGGGTTGCCATCAGTGGCAGCTGCCTAGGAAAGGTGATTCCCAGGCTCTGAGGAAAGCAGGTTTCAGTCCCCTTTGTTCCTATGGGTGGACATGAGGGATGTGAGTGGGTCTCAGGGATGCGGAGACATGGGGCTTGTTGGGCCCCAGGGTAAATGTAATCTCGTGTGTCTGAGCTCTCAGAATGGTGCTGGACTGAAGCTACTTGGGCCTCAGGGGTATTTGGGACCCAGTGAGAACTCCCTCTCAAGAACAATGCCATCTGTGGACTCTAGGAAGCTCCCCACATAGTCTTAGGGTCTGTAAATGACTGTGGGGCTCTCCAGGGGCTGGGACAGCAGCAGTCCATGGTGAAAATGTGCACTGTTGGTAATCCCTCACTTACACTTCCCCACACTTGGGAATCTCTCCTGGCTTTGAGCCAGTCCTGGCCAGGGCGGCTGTCTTGCTTCCCTCTTCTTCTATGCCTCAGAGGTTCCCTGACCCTTCCCTGCTGAATTCCAGTGTTCTATCTTAGAAGTTCTATTTAACATGTGGTTATTTACAGTCTGTTTTGGTCCTGCTTCATGAAGGAGGAGAGTGGCGGGCACCTCAGTCTGCCATCTGGAATTCCCTATGTCCGTTGCTTTTAAGCATCCTAGTTTTTAATGTCTGATTCCTAAAAGGGGAAAAACAGAAAAATGAAGATAATGGAGAAATGATGTTTGCTCCTTAAATGAAGAGCCCGAGAGAAAGGGGTTTATAAGAATGAGGGCAACTGCAACAACCATGGCTGCCTGCCTCTTTGCACCTCTGCGGTCAGAAACAGCAACCAGTGTTCCCAGCACAGATTCTGATATTGGGAGGATAGAGTCTTTTTTGGCCACCCTGCCTCCCACAAGCTCCAGGAACATGTGCACAGCTGCCTGCCACAGGGCTGGAACTAGAGGATGGGTATCTGCTACTGCGCTAAAAGCTAAAAGTGTCCAAAATTCACCACAATTTACCTCCCAAGACTTCCCTTGGAAGTTTCAAACTCAGATTTTCGAGTTCCAAAATGCAGCAGTTACACAAGATGGATTCTGCCCCATGTAGTTGCTGTCTAGGTGAAGAAACAGATTTCTGGTTCTTCCTACGCAGCCATCCTCCCAAAATCCCAGCATATGCTTTTTTAATTATGCTTTGATGGTAACAGGAATCCCCCTCTGTACAGAAATCCTACTCCATGCTAGTCTATGAGCCTGACCCCAGTTCCCTAATGCTAAGATAACAGAATTCCTAGTCTTGCTGAAGAATCATACTAATATTTATTACTTGGAAAATACACATAGAGACACACACACAAACATCTTTTTTGTCAAACATATTTAAAAAACGCTTGGTGAGACAAGTTTAACTGATACAAATTTATATTTCTATTTTAAAATTTTAGTAAGGTTCTTTCAACTCAAAACTTCCCCAAGCCGTTGACTTACTCAGTGTATGAGATGAAGTCCTCCTTCATTCTATGCTTCAAATACTGATCCCTCAATCCCTATTTCTGCACATCTGCCAGAGATACCGTGTTTCCCCGAAAATAAGACAGGGTCTTATATTTATTTTTCCTCAAGAAGACACCCTAGGGCTTATTTTCAGGGGATGTGTTATTTTTTTTAAAATACGGTATAATAATCTACATTTATTCAAATATAGTTAAGTTATCTTCTTCTGGAACATCATCATAACTCTCCAAACCTCGAATTCCATCCTGAATTTCTTGTGACTCTATTTCCTTTAGAACCATTGGCCCCAATCTCTCATGTCCAGCAACAGCGCTCTCATGGGGCAGATGAGAAGGGCTGCTCGTCTTCTTTACCGCTCATGATGAAATGCATGGGTTGTGCAGATACACTGCATAACCACGCCCATCACTAGGTCTTATTTTCGGGGTAGAGCTTATATTGCGCAAATGCTTAGAAATCCTGCTAGGGCTTATTTTATGGGTAGGTCTTATTTTCAGGGAAACACGGTAGTTTAGTAAAGCACAAGCCCTCGGATCTCACCTTGTGCCTTCAGGGGCACCACATTTCCCCTGCAATTAAACCCAAGTTCCTTGGCTTGGCATGCAGGATCCTCAAGACTTTTGTGAGGCTGACTTCTGTCTCAAGTTTTGTTGCATTCACCATTTTATGTGGAGTTTCCTGAAGGCCTTGTGTAGGGGTCTGTGTGTTGTTTTAGCTTTGGTTTTGAATTTTTGGGGTTTTTTTTGACTCGGAGCTCTTGCTCAGGCTAGTCCATCTATCTAGACCGGCGTCTTCCTCTTCTTCATCTGACAAACTTAATTCAGGTGTCCTCACCTTGAGGAAAACCCCTGGTCCACTCACTAATTTAGGTGTCTTTACTCTTTGTACCATGCACCATCACCTCTTATAATAGATAATATATTGTATAGAAAATATGTGTCTTTCTGTTTTCCTCACCATTAACTTAAAAGGACCTTTTCTATTTCAGGATATGGCATATGGCTTAGAGTACACATTGCATATTATAAAGATTTATAAAATTGAGCCCCATAGTATCTCTCTTCCTCTCTCCTTTTCCTCCTCCTCCTCCTCTCTCCTTTTCCTCCTCCTCCTCCTCCTTCTTCTTCTCTCTCTCTCTCTCTCAGTCTCTCTCTCATGCTATCACTGTGAACACAGACACAAAGTTATGTAAACAAGACCATTGCTGTTTCCCAGCCTAACCTGGAAGCACTGACATGGAATGACATTTTGCTCTAAGTCCTTTATTTTTTATTAGCAATCCTTACGCTTTGTGCTCCAACTGCAGTATATAGTCACAACCAGGCCTCTCTGTACCCCTAAGACATCAATCTTGTCAAACTTAATTGAATCAAAGCACAAGCAGTTATAAATGGAGTGTAGTTGGACAAATAAAAAGTAAAGGAAAAGAGATACATATCCAACCAATACTTTCATTTTAAGATATTCCCTGTTGAGAATACTTTGTGGTTGCTTCAAATTTCTCGCCAGTGTTTCCAGCATCTTTACTAGTCATAATTTTGCTCTTTATTTAGAGACATTTATCTATCACCAACACTGATTCTGATCCCGCACAAGTTAAACGCTGCGATATAAAGTCAATTGTCTACATTTCCATGGGGAGCCAGCCTTGGGGGGCAGCTTGGGATCTACGATAGTGCTGGTAGAGGACAGGGAACATACACGGCATTCAAAAATTCAACTGCCCTTTACCTCTTGCCTCATAGCCAAGTCCCATTGGTCATTATGCAGCTTGTAAAATCTCCAAATATAATCTTTAAAAATTACCCGTGTCTCTGTGCTCTGTGGAGTGTGCAATGGTTCCCATGTCACCTGTTTAGCTGAAGATTGCCCTCTGGAGAGATTAGCACCAGATTCTGCATGCACTATGCAATCTATGGAAAACCTTTCTGATCAAAGCCCCTCTCAACACTAGATAGCATCAATCACCAAAATTAATTTTACCTTAACACTCCTCCTTCTCAGGACAGTGGTTACCCATGGAGTGGAGGACAAAGAGAAGCAGGATAGGACATCCAGAGTACTGATAATATTTTTTTTCTTGATCTGGATTTGGTTATGGTGGTGGTGGTGGTATTCATTTTGTAGAAGTTTATCGAACTTTGCACTTCTTTTTCTGTATGTAGAATACATCAATCAAAATATATTTTTAAAAGATATCTCCTTAAAAAGCCATGCACTCTTAAACTGAGTTAAGATAGTTTGTCCAGAAATGGAAAATTTTCATCATATGGTCTAATATTTTAAAAAAGCAGGTTTCTGAGTCTGACAGACCAAAATGAAAGTGCCAAGTTTGCTCCTCACTCTCTGGATGTTCTTCCCTCTTTTTCTATTTCCTCAACTGTTAAATAAAAGTTGTAATGCCAACTTAACAAGGTAATTGAGAGAATTGAATTGAATAAACAATAGGAAAGCAGTTAGCACAAAAGGAAACCAGCATACGGTGGCCATTGTTATTAACAGCAGCAACCGTGCAGCTGAATCAGACATGGGTAAAGTTAAATTGGAGGTTTTTCTGCAGTGGCAGAAGTGTGGTTGTAGTGGGGATAGCAAGCTTTATCAGGTGGAGGGAAGTCAGGAAATGCAAGTAAAATCTGCATATCTATACACAGGGAGAACCAGTTAAATGCACAGAAGTCCTCACCAGACCGGTCTTATGTGGGGGAGATTTCAACCTGTGAGTATCCTCACCAAGAGCCTGTCAACACACAGCCGGAGGACATGTCTTCAGGTTCCCTTTTGTATGTTCATTTTCCAATAGCGTATAGGCTCCAAGAGAGAATATTTCTAACAGATGTAACCCAAGCATCTAGAGCTATGCCTAGAACACAGCAGTGGAGGTTAAAGACATTCACTATTCTTGGTAAATGTATCAGATTATATTTTGCTATTTCGTAATGATCTGCAGAATCTGACAGATATATATTCCTGGGTATCAACCATGAATTCTTGAGTATATTGGATTCTTATTTATATGTAATCTGAAATAGGTGAGGCAGTGGTTCTACAACTGGAACACAACTTGATGTCGTGAACTTTGCTTTTGAGAGAACTGGATTTAAGTCCTCATATTTCCACCTGTTAATTTGAACTACATAATTTCTGAGAACCACAAGATTCTCACATGCAAGCTGGAGAGAAGAATATTGACATCTGAGAGCGGGTGGGGATTGATGGCATATTATATATAAAACAGTGCCTCATAGGTAGTAAAGGGTGTTTAAACAGGCTTTTAGCTTAATAGTTGACTGGGTAGAATTTTCCATCAATGTTCAGGGAGGAGATCCTTTCTAAGCAGATATTAGAGCATTTTGTGGATCTGAGGCCTTGGTAATAAAATTCAAACAGAACAAATCTGTGGGATTCTCTTTTCCTTAGGAGCTAAGAAGGAGTGGTTGTGATTGTTATGAAAATTATAACATATTTGCCCCAAAAGAGGGTAAAAACAAACACATTCCACTCATACAGGAAGAAGTTTTGATTAAGGCTTTTTCAGAGGATTGAAGGACTGCAAAGTTTAAAATACTCTTTATGTGTATTCAAAATAAAAAAGCAATAATCAATTGTAAAACAAATATGAGAAAGTACAAGAAATTTCAGTATTTTTCCCATGATGACTATCTCAATGCGTACAAATATAAGCCAAGTAGCTGGGTATCTTATTTTTGCAAAGTGTGCACGCGCGTGTCCGTGCTTCACTGCCTTGTCTACTCCTCTGACCACTCAGTTGTAGACTGTCAGAAAGAAGGATGAAAAATGAGCAACGAAATGGAAGAAACTGGTACCAGTGAATGGGAGGGCCACAGGCTCTTATGGACAGGAGCCTGTCCTCAAGCCTGGATGACCATGACCCTCCAGCTATGTGGGGGGTTCTCCAGAAAGACTCCTGGTAATTGCCAAGTTTTATTGCCTTGCTGAAGCCAAGAGTGTCAGCAGCCACAGAACAAAAAAAAAAAAAGAGAAACGAAAAGTGGAGGAGATCACACAGGCTAGGGTGTTCATTGTAAATCAGAGAACAACTTCCCACAAGCAGTTATTCCAAAGTCTTTTCCAAAAATTCATTTGTCACTCTCTTTTGTCAGCACTAGGCCTGCACCAGCCTTAGCTGTTTGGACCTGGCTCCCTCATATTCCTGCTCTAACAAACCTGCACCGCCGAGGTGACTGACGTTCTTGCCCTAGCTCCAACACCAGAAGCCTGTTCCTGTTTCAGGAGTTGTACACACACTGTTCCCTCACTGAGGTGCCCTTGCATCGTGGCTCACTCCCTCACCTCTACCACGTATGCAATCAAATGTCCATCAGGGAGACTGCCCTTTACTTCTTTAAGTAAAATAGTAATACACACCCCTCTCTAATGACATATTGTCATTCTCTACTTTGCTTCATAGCATTTATTACCACCAGGCATGTGCGCACTCTCTCTATCTATATGTATATTCATTTATTTATATTCCCACTAAAAGGGAGGCTCCATGAAGCCAGGGTCTCTGTCTGATTTACATCTATTTTCACTGCATAGAACAATTCTCAGCACTTATAAGTGCTTGATGAACATTTGTTGAATGAATCAATGAATTTCTTATGAAGTGAGATGAGAATTTTTACCAACTTTCTTTATAGGGATTACATTTGGCTTTAAAAGTGCATAAATAGTTTATTAATAATTAGAATGTATCACAATAGATTTTTAAGTCTTCTAGAATGAAAGAAAAAGAGGATCAGTCAAAACACAAATGTTTCATTTAATAGTAAATTAATGAATAAATAGTTTATCTCACGACATCACACTAAAACTACAGTTCCCAACCCCTGGGCCATGGACCAATACTGGCCTGTGGCCGGAGGTGAGTGGCAGGCAAGTGAGTGAAGCTTAATCTGTATTTACAGCTGCTCCCCATTGCTCGCATCACCACATAGCTCCACCTCCTGCCCAATCAATGGTGGCATTAGATTCTCATAGGAGCTCAAGCCCTGTTGTAAACTGCACATGTGAGGGATCTAGGGGGCGCACTCCTTATGAGAACCTAATGCCTGATGATCTGAGGTGGAGCTGAAGCGGTGATGCTAGTGCTGGGGAGCAGCTGCAAATACAGATTATCATTAGCAAAGAGGTTCCACTGCACAATAAATGTAATGTGCTTGAATCATCCTGAAACCATCTCCTCCCCCCTGAGGTCCATGGAAAAACTGTCTTCCATGAAACTGGACCCTGGTGCCAAAAAGCTTGGGGACCACTCCACTAAGAGCCTCTAGGACAAAATATAGTTGGAAATATAGGCACATAGATATCAAATCTTTGAATAAAGTTCTTCAAAAAAAGAAAGTGCTTAGTCAACAGGGAAAATAATGGTTTCAAATATCTTTGTATGATAAATGAGTAAATAAATATAGCAAGGGAAAAATAAAGCATATGCACAAATAGAAATCATAAATATTTTATCATAAAAATATTTACTATATGGAAAAGTCATGTGAAATCATGAGAAAAACAATAAGAATCAAATTAGATAAATGGGAAAAGGGTCAATTTTGTAATAACTCAATAATGTATGAAATACCTCTCCAATAATGCAAATAAATAAATGGAAATTAAAACCACCATGAGATGACTTTCTTATCTTTCAAATAATTTAAACTAGTGAAACATCTGGGCTGGTAAGGTGAGGGGAAATAATGTACTCTCTGATACACTATTAGTGAGTATGTTAAAACTGCTGAGAAATTATGTAGCAATAAATGTCAAAAGTCACAAAAAATGTTCACAAGTAGCTGAAATGACACAGTAGTTCTTCCCCAAACATTAAAGAAATACTTATGAATACAAAAGATATTTTAATATAAAGTGATATGCATTCCAGTGCTGAATGTAGAAGGAAAATATAGAAAAAAATATTGAAAAGGTAAAGAAAATTATGATTCAGTACTTGGATAGAATATTACACAATCTTTGATAATGACAACTGACCATTGTTTATCACAATATTTTTTAAAACTTTTATTTTAAAATAAAAATTAGTACAAAAATATACATATGTATAACTTTAAATATGTGAAAAATGTGTAAAGACTGCAAGCTCAAGTATAGATACATAGGTTTATATTTTTATGTATTTAAACTTATTTTTTGCCAAATTTGTTTATCTGTTAAAGTAATACATATTATACACACAGTGAATTTTCAATTGACATATAATATTGTACATATTTATGGGGTACATAGTTTATTTCAATACATATAACATATAGTGATCAGATCATGACAATTAGCATATCCCTCATCTCAAACATTTATCATTTCTTTTTGTTGAGAACATTCAATATCCTTCTTCTAGCTACTTGAACCTATATATTCTTGTTAACTATAGTCATCCTACAGTGGTATAGAACACAAACTTATTCCTCTTATATAGCTGTAATTTTATATCTGTTAGCAAATCTCTCCCTATCCCTTCCTTCCCTCTACCCTTCCCAGCCTCTAGTATCCTCCTCTGTTCTACTTTTTACTTCTATGGGATCAACACTTTTTAGCTTCCACATATGAGTGACAGCATGCAAAGTTAAACTTACATTATTTGAATAATATAAGTTGACCATAATAATTTGAAGATAAAATTAAAAACTCCAAACAGTAAATCAGACAGCAAATATGTGTTTCTTTTTATTGAACTATCATTTTCGTAGAGTTAATCCACAAAGTCAAGTTATATGGATATGGTGCAACTATTTGCAACAAGAGTTTAGAGAGGTTTTTCATCCCCCAAGGTATTTTTCATAATTGAACCAAATCAATTAGAGAATTTGAATGAAAGAGTACATGGTTGGTCCCGTTTTCACTCAAGCAAACAATATATTTTAACACAATACCCTGCCCATTCCCGTCTCCAGTTTGGTCTGCTGCTGTTCTGTCTCTTTGGGTTGTCCTCTGTTTAGCTAAAAGCTTATGCTGTCTGCATGCCCTATTTCCTATGTCTCCTTTGAAAAGTAACGTCATCTATTCCTGTCCAAAACCCTCCATCATTCCTGTGTTCCTCACTAGAACTCTACAGGGAATCACTTTTTGTTTCACTTCTCTGCGTAACTTCTATTCAAAGAAAGAAAGAACATGTTACCGTATATCACACCAGGTGCCTTCATTTATGCATCCTTGTATTTATTTATTTTTGCTTTTCACTTTGAAATATAAAACACATAAAAAACAGCATATAAGTGTATAACATGTTTTGTTATTAAATGAACAGCCATTAGTCACCACCTAAGTTTATCGAAATGCAGGAGTTACCTAGAGGCCATCTGCATGCTCCCTTCTAATCACCATCCTTCACTAGCCCTAAAAAGTTACCATACTCTGACTTTTATGGAAATCATTTCTGGTTTTTCTTCATAATTTTGCTAACTAAACATGCATCCATATCCTTACATTTTTCTTCTCCTTGTCATTGTAGTATTTATCATAGTATAAAGGAACGGCACAGTATGTATTTGCACCAGGCTCATTTTGCTCATCATGATGTTTCTGCAGTCCATCTGCATTATTATGTATAACCGCAAGGTGTTCATATGAATAGCTGTATACTACTACATTATATAAATATACCTCTAATTATCCATTGTACTCTGGTTGGACTTTTGGATAGCTCTTGTTTAGGATGTTGTTAAAAGGTGACACTGTATGTACTAACACAGTTCTTTTGGGGTGCATGTACATATCATGATATGTATGCTGTGTATCTAGAGGTGAAATTGCTGTGCAGTAACATATGCACATTTTTAATGGCAGTAGATAATGTGAAAAAGCTTTCTTAGTTAGCAGTTCTGCTTTGTACTCCTAGCCAGAATAACGAGTGTTCTGCAATATTCTTATGATTTGGTATTGTTAGTTTTTTGTTGATGTTTGTTTTATCTGTCATTCTTGTAACTATATGATTATAAGTTTTTGTGGTTTTAAAATATGTTTGCCTGATTCTTAAGGAATATGAGCATCTTTCATATTTTAATATTCATTTGGATGTCCTGATCATGCTTTTCCTTATTATCCTTTTTATTTCTACAAGGTCCACAGTAAAGAATCTTCTTTCATTTCTGATTCTAGTAATTTGTCTCTTCTCTCTTTTTCTGATGGAAGGTAAAGATTTGTCTAATTAATTGATCTTTTCAAATTGTCAGCTTATGATTTCATTGATTTTCTCTATTGTGTTTCTATTCTTTATTTCATTATTTTCTTCTCTAATCTTTATTATTTACTTCCTTTTGCTAGCTTTTGGCTTAAATTGCTCTTCATTTCTAGCTCCTTAAGCAGGATAGATTGGTTATTAATTTTAGATCTTTCATCTTTCTTAATACAAGACATTTACAGCTACAACTTGCACTCTGAGTACACCTCATGCTTCACTCTACATAATTATTAATATCCTGTGTCCTCATTTTTATTTATCTCAAAGTATTTTCTAATGTTCTTTTAAAAATTTTTTGATTATTTAAGAGTTTGGTATTTTATTTCCAAACATATGTGAGTGTTCCAATTTTTTTTTTCTGTTATTGATTTCTTGTGCATTTCCATTGCTATCAGAGAACATACTGTGTAATATTTGTATTGTTTGTAATTGTATTGAGGTTTGTTTGATGGGGTAACATGTGATCTATACTGTCAAATATTCCATGTATATTTGAGAAGAATACATTTTCTGATGTTTGTTTTGTGTATAGATATCAGTTATATAAAACTGATTTACAGTGTTGTTCAGTTCTGTGTTCTTGTTGACATTCTGCCTGGTTGTTCTGTCTATTATTGGAAGTGGAATATTGCTTCAGGTGTGATTGTTGAGTTTTCTATTTCTCTCTCTATTTCTGTCAGTTTTTACTTCATGTACTCTGGTACTCTGTTATTAGGTACATATATATGTATAGTTGTTATATCTCCACCTTTTGTTCCTTATAAAATGTCTCTCCTTATCTCCAGTAATATTTTTGTTTTGAAGTCTATTTTGCCTAACATTAATATAGCTCCTCCAGCTTTTTGGGGTTGCTATTTGCATAGTATATGTTTTTCTATCTTTTACTTTTAACCTATTTGAATCTAAAGTGTCTCATATAGACAGCATATAGTTGGATACTGTTTTCAAATCCAGTCTTGCAATATCTGTTTTTATGATGGGGTTCTTTAATCTATTCAATTTTAATGTTCTTATTGATACAGTTGGATTTGTGTCTCAGATTTTACTTTTAGTTTTTTATATGTCTCGCGTTTTATGTTTTTTGTTCTTCTATTCCTAGTTTACTTCTTTCACTTGCACTTAGAGAATATATTCCAATGTAGCATTTTAATTTCTTTAATATTTTTAAACTGTATTCCTTATTACTTCCTTACTGGTTGCTATAGAGCTTGCCATACAGATTCTAGTATCATAATCATATTAACTTAATTCTAGTCAGATATAGACATGTTATTCCTAGATAGCTCTATTTCACTCTCTCTCTCTCTTTGATATGATTATTATGCATATTATGAATGTTACATCTTTGAATGTTATTAACCCAAGAATAAATTGTAATTATTACTTTATATAAATTTATATCTTTTAGAGAAGCTGACACAAAAAAGGAAAATAAGTATTTAGTTATAGCTTTGTTATATTAACTTTCTTACCCATCCATTTTGGTTCCCTTCATTTGTCCCTGTGCTTTTGTGTTACCATCTGGGGTCATTTCCTTAGCCCAGCACATCTTTACCCTTCCACCTCCTTTATGTGAGTTACATGTCTATATTGCATATGCCCAACAATATATATATGCTATTTTATACAATTGTTTCTTAAGTCAGTAAAAGAAGAAAGGAGAAAATATGTTTTTATACTGTCATTTATAATTGCATCATTACTTTTACTAGTGCTCTTTGTTTTTTGTGTGGATTATGACTGTCATCTGAGGTTACTTTCTTTTGGTCTGAAAACATTCCCTTAGTATTTCTTGTAAGGTGTCTCTGCTAGCAATGAATTTTCTCAGTTTTTTCTTATCTAGAATTTTTTTTTATGTCTTCATAATTTCTAAAAGACATCTTTTCTGGATATAGAATTTTGGTTGACAGTTTTTCTTTTTCTTTGATTGCTTTTAATGTTATTCCACTGCTTTTGGCCTCTGTCCTTTCTTCGGAGAAAGCAGATATAAACTGTGTTGCACTAATTTACAAACAATGTAAATTATTGATATATATTATCTCTGTAAAATGTTAGCTCCCCCCAAAATCTCAAAAATCAGCTACTGTTAAGACAAAGATAAGGTTACCATAGAAAGGGAGAGTACTACCTTGACACTCTTAGTTACAGTTTAGAATAGGAGGGCAAAGTCAAGATATTTATGAGGTTTTGGATCTGGTTTAAGATAGGTTTTTCACTGCAAAGTTTAAATAGGATTGTGTGAGAAACATTATGGACACAGCAGGGTTAGGGTATTGAGGCAAGAAGTGCAAAGTTTTGGGGAGTAAGCGTAGTTTCATGTTATTTATAGAACAGTTGAACAGTTTAAAGTTTATTTAAAGTAGTATTTGCTTTGTTTTGTTTGTTTGGCAGAGGAAGTTCCAAGGGCAAATAACAAAATTATTTGCAACTTTTATCTCCTTCTGATAGTAGGTTTTTCTGATGAGGACAGCAAGCTATATGAGTATCAGTATGATTAATTTTATTATTCTCATCATGAATACGAGGCATTGTCAGACTTTAATTTACACCAATTAAATAAAGGTAAAATGATATTTTTTATTATCTTGATATATTTTCTCTGATCATGAATAATGTTAAATATATCTTCAAACGTTTATGGGCTTTTGTGTTTTTTCTTCTGAGTAAAACCTGTCCACGTAGTCTACTCATTTTTCTCTTGTGTTGTTTTTGCTTTTTTTATTGACATGCATGAGCCAATTATACATTCTTGACTGTTTTTTCTGGTTGTGTGCTATAAATGATTTCCCTCACTTTGGAACTTGTCTTTTCACTTCTCTTAATGAATTACAATTTTCATTATGGGCAATAGTAAGTACGTTACATATTAAATTCTTTCAGAAATAGTTTACTTTTAAATTAATTTTTAAAACATTTTAGTATACTGTAATTTGGTATGTATTGCCAGGTTCATGAAGTGGACCCACATTTCTTGTTTGTCATCATAGCTCTTATTCTTATAATATTAATAACTATTCCCATTAAGGACAGTCCTTAATATAAATTTTTGAATGCAATGCTTTTCTCTTTTACACATTACCTATGTCACCATTTACTGAACATTGGTTCATGACTTTGTAGAACTCAGCAAATGTTCTATGGATAAAATAATTTTGGTTTTTAGAACACCTTGGAAATATTTTAATACAAAGTATCATCTACTAAGTTTACTGAGAAATCTGTTGAAGTTAGTGGTATCTACTATTTCCCCAAATTAGTTAACTAAGTGGCACCTTATTTTATAGCACTTGTTAACTTAATATTTGTCTGATTTTCAAGGGGAGTTTTGTTTCAATTTGCTTTTGTTCTGAAAGGATAAAAGTATGAGAGATCACCAAGTTAAAAGATCTCAACTGAAACATATGTAAAACAATTTCAAACTTTTAAACATTTTTAAGTACACTATCTCACTAGATTGACCATTTAGATTGTATATTATCTTAATTATATTATATATTGTTATATATAATATAACATATTATATTAACATATATATAACATGTTATATAGATAACATGTTATATATAATATAATATATAATATAATATTGTTATATATAATATATCTTAATTATATTATCTTAATTGTAAAGATGAAGGCTGAATACATCTCCCAACATGCTTGAAAATATGAATTTATATAATTCTCAGATAAAAAAAAGATGCAAAGATATAATGGAAAACGGCTACTATGATACACTTCTGTATCAGTTTGCATTCAATTAGGATTATCATCCACCCACATTGTGGCTCTTTGTAGTTAATAGCATCTTCAGATATTACAGAGATGTGTGTTTACAACTTTCATGTTGATTAAGAAGGTCAAAACTGTATTCAACTGTGGGTATTAACAATTTTCCCCTAGAATATACCAGTATTCATCAAATACATAAAGTTAAAAGTTATTTCATTAGTGAATACAATTGAACATGTTGCTGTTAATTTAAACAAAGTGTCTGTGACAGCCCATGCTCACCACCATGTAGAAATAAGTGATGTTTTAAGCCGGCTCGTAGCTCCCTTCACAATCTACTACTTCCATCCTAGCCTCTACCGCATTATATTATAACTGGTTACATGTGCCTTCCTTCTGAGTTTAGACAATATACCATCTCTGCATCTCAAGTAGATAGCTCAATGTCTAGCACTCAATAGAATCCATCAATATTTAAAAAATAAAGTAAGGGGGAAAGAAAGGAAAGGAGAAAATAAAGCACGCATGAAGAAAGAAGGCACAAAAGAGAAAGAAAAATGGAATGAGGAGAGAGATAAGACTGAAATATCCCTCCAACAACTTCCCATCTCACATAGCAAAAGTCAAAGTGCCTACCTTGGCCTATAAGGCCCTACCTGACATGGCCCCGTTAGGTTCCCTCATTTTACTTCTTAAGACTCTCTCCCCCTCTGGACGCCAAGTCTGCCACACTCCTTTGTAGTCCCTCGAAGCTCCTGCCCCTACCTTAGGGAACTTGCACGTGTCACACCCCCCATGCGCCGACTCCAGCTATCCATGTGGTCTGATTTCTCATTCAAGGTTTTGCTCAAATCCCATCTTCTCAGGGAAAGTTTTTTTTTTTTTCAGCAACTTATTTAAAATGTAACCTAATACCACAACACATTTCATCCCCCTTATCTTCTTTCCTTTAATCACTGGATTTATGACTATGAAATATACCATATATATTGTAACTATTTGTTTTGTATATTTTCTACCTTCTACTATCAGAGTATAAACTACTTGCTTTGTCTGATTTTTTTTCCCCCAATGTTTCTCCTGTGCCTGGAAGAATGTGGTTAAAAGCAAAGGGATGGCAGAAAGCAGATCACTCATTAAAACAGAAACCTATCCTGAGATCTCCCACACAGGCAGCACCTGAAATACTAACTCTATTCCCAACAGAAGAGTATGACTTCAGCTAGGACTTGGCAACTACTGCCTGCCACCTGTTTTTACAAATAATTGGAATACAGCTACACCCTTTCATTTCTGTATTGTCTATGGCTGCTTTTGTGCTACGGAAAGATTTGAGTTATTCTGACAGAAACTATATGACCTGACAAACCTAAAATATTTATCATCTGGCCCTTTACAAAAAAAAAAAGTTAACCAGCACCTGGTTTACAATGCCCATTAAAATTTTCCTTACGTAGAGGCTTTGTGCTTCCTTGCTCAATATCCATATTACTCCCAAACTGGCTAATCTCATCAGAGCAGTCTTATTTCTCATGAGAGTGATTGGTTTAGGTGCCCAACGGTACAGCAGAGAAACTTCAATGGAATTTTTGCACATAAGAAGTAAATGGAAGAAAGGATTCTCTTTTCCATCTTCTTGATGGTTTTTATATCTAGAGTGATGTTTGCAACTTCTGCAACCATGTTGCCATCTTGCAGCCAAGTGTGAATGCAAAGCTTGCATATAGAGGAAGACTGACCAATCAAAGAATGGAAAAAGGCTCTGTCCTTGATGACATGAGTCAACCAGTAAATCCATCATACCTGGAGTGTGCCCTCTTGTGGACTTCTTGTCATTGCAGAAAATAAATACTGTGTTCTGACTCTGGGCATTCTAACTTGCAAATAGATGCATCTTAGCTGACACACCAAAGAATTCCAAAAATAAAATTATAGTCTTCATTTTGAGGGACATTGACAGAGTTTTACATTTTTTGTTATTCTAATAAGGTAAATATATCAAAACATAAAAGTATTACTTATAAATACATTCTTAATATGTGTATTAAGAAAAACATACTTTCTACAATCAAGGAATATACAAAGTTAATATAAAATGGATTTTATAGTAATAAGAGATTTTATAGTAATAAGAAAATATGAATTTTCTTTGGAAATACCCAGAAATATATCATGCTTTTATTTATTCTCTTTTCTCTACAAGGAATCCCCTTTGTCCAATGTTCACCTGTCAGAATTCTCCTATCTCATTTTAAATATTACTTCTTCAAAAATTTCCTCTCTAATTTTCCAAAGTCATGTTTAATTTTTTAATTCCATATCTTTCATATGTACCAAGGGTCTACTATAGCACTTTTATGTGTCTTTTGCATGGTTAGGGCTTCTGTTGCATAGGCAGGCACTCCTTTGGCATTAAAAAGCATTCAATTTCCAATGGCACTGAAAGCAAATTTTTATTTACAAGAGGTCAAAGAACCCTATAGGAATGATTTCAAATCTTATCCCTGTTGGAATTCAGATATATACAAACTGATTGATGTCCTTGGAGTTGCTCATTGAAAGCCAGAATATAGAAATGGAGACCAAAGACAGAACAGTCATGATCTGAATACTGGAAGAAACCATGTAAGGAAATATCTAACCTTTTGTGACATGCAGTGGGAGGGAGAGGGTTGGGTCATGACTAGTTAGGTTGACATAGGATGAAGAGATAGATGGAGAAGTAGATCGATGGGTAGATGGCTGGTAGATGATAGGGAGATGATAGATGATAGATTAGACAGATAGATAGATAGATAGATAGATAGATAATATGTAGATAGATAGGGATCCACACAACTCTGATATGAGATTTTTAAAATAAAGATAGGACATGTGAAGAAATGATATTTTTCTTCATCCAGAGGGAAATTGGGGTGTGCACCTGAGATGGATAAGCAGAAAGGAAGGCAGAGAACTCTCCTTCAAGCACTTCCACAGACAGAAGCCATGCTGAGGGTCTCAGTGCGGAAGGGACAGAGAGGGTGCCAGAAGCTGACTGGCCAGCAGGCTCTAAACACTGGTTACAGGTGTGGGGACCAAGCCCCAGGGGCACTGAGAGGGCAGCACTGAGGGCAACAGGAGGATCGAGAGACACTAGTGTCGATGTCAATGCAGAAATGTGGGGACTCGTCCCCTTGGGAGGGCTGAGCCCTGCACTGTGCCAGGGAGTGGGAATGTTGCTCTAGGTAACTTGGGTCCAAGTATCCTCAGCCTGCTTTGTTTTTCTTCATAACTATAATGCGCTTTCATTCTGACGAATAAATTTGCAGTTTGGCAAACACAATCAAAGACCTTTAAAATACTCCAGGTATACAAGTAGTTAGTAGGAAAACTTTTGTCAGATTTTGGAAGAATTCTTATGATGTGTTAAATATGAGATTATGCAGTGAGGAGGTAGAGCATATGTGTTATACACAAAAAGTGCTGGGGACTGGGAGATATTTATGGGGTATATCTCCATGCTATATAAGTATACAGGAGCCACTAAATGTGCAGGATACACTCAGCAGGCATGAATACTTAAATTTCATGAGATTTTAGTTCAGCCACATGCTGATGACACCCATTCTGGCCCTATATGTCCTCTGCTCAGGACACACAAATAAATCTCATAGCTGTTTATTGAGCTGACAATGCACCAAGCTTCAATGCACCAAGCGTGTTATTGGCCCATGGCACCGTCCACATGCAGGCCCCATCATGTACATCTAAACTGTGTCCTTATATCAACACCATAAGCAGGAAGGCCAACAGGGCAGACAGAGTGTTGAGACATGTGAGTGTTGTTGTATACACCAGGATTTAGGTAGTGAGGACCTCCCAACTCACATGCACCTATGCTGTGTCTTGATGCCTGTCATCTCTTTTCCCTTGCTTTTTCTGTGTTTTAAGTTGATTCAATAGCTGTGTGATTCAAGCATTCTAATTTGGTCTGTGAGCTTTGCTGCTTAATGCTCATTGGGCTTGCTTTCCTAGCAGTGTGCTTGGAGGTCACCATTGCATCAAGACAGTTCCTTACCCTATAGGATCACTAATCATTGTCCATATGATATATGTATTGCTTAGTTTCAAGGCCTAGGAAAGTTCATGGAAAATAGAAAGTACTCCTGAAGTATTTGAAGAATGAAAGAAGAAAACTTTTAAGGTCCCCTTACCTAGGATCTACCCGAGGTGTGATACTGGGCATATGCGCATAACATATGGTTAAACCTTTAACAGAATTTCAAGCACCTACAAGCCAGAGACTCTCATATTCATTTTTATATTCTCCTAAGTGTAAGAAATAGCTTCTATATTATAGAATTAAACTCTATGGTTATAATAGTAAAAGGTGCTTATATAGCACCTACTATATAAGGCTCAATTCTAAGTGCTTTGCATGTAATGAATACTTTAATCATGACAGCTACCCTGCAATGGAGACACTATGATTAACTCTTTTGTACAGACAAGGAAACTTAGGCTCAGAAAGATTATGTAATTTTCCAAGGTCATGAGAGAGGAGATTTAAATGTCAAAGTCCTGCCTGTCATTTTTCATGGAAGATGAAAGAGATTTAAGTATTCACCTGAGGCCATGTGGTTTGAAAATGGTAGAATTGATACTAGAAGATAAATACCCTGACATCCATTCAGACATCTGCTAAAACTCCTCCAGGACCAAGAGTATTCTATAAACTCATTCAGTGTGGTGCAAAAATCATAAGATAATATGAATAAAATATTATAACAAAGTACTATAGTTTTATATAAAATATTAGAAGGTAAATATTGTAAAAAATAAAGTATTAAAATAACTAAATAATTATTATAAGATAATTATTCATGAACATTTAGAAATTTTTTTCTAACTAGGATATTCTTATTTTAAAGAAGATCCTCTTATAAATGGTCTTATATTTTTAATTTTGATGTCCACATAGTGATTATAAAGAATCTTGAGGAAGAGAAGAAGGAATATTTTTGTGGGAATAAATTCAGAGGAATCTAGAATTCAGAGATGTAAGAATTATGATGAGACCTACAAAATATTTTGAATAAATCATATTGAAATGAAGGGGGTATTTTTGTCCTAAATTAAATCAATTACTACAGGGATTAGCAGATGATACCATAAAGGGATGCTATTTAATTTGGGTCAAATTGGATACTTTTTGAGGATTAACTGCCATTTCTTTGTAGTCAAAAAATTAAAATTGAATTAAGAAGAACAAAGTCTCCAGCCAAGTATACCAGACTCATTAACAATGGCAAATATTGATTGAATAGTCTCTGGTGTATCAGCATATTAATAAGTACATTCACTCTGACTTCTGCCAGTTCTACTCCATGTGACAACTTGCCCTGTAAATCTGAATACAGAGTAATATTTTCCTCTGAAGTTGAAAAAGACAAAAACTCCCATACCTATAATAATTCAAAAAAAGTTTAGGTTGTGACAGATATTATTCTTGTGGGTGGGAACTCTAGATAGAATAATTAAAAACTGGTAATTTGTAGGTTATCTGGACTTCATCTGGCAAGTAATGAATGGAGTTTTGTAGAAATGAGGAGGAAGGTGTATGGAAAGTGGAAATGGAAAGAAACTAATATTTCTTTTACAATTACTCATCCCGTGGTGCAGTAAGTAGTTATTATTATCTTCATGTACAGAGACAAAAATGAGGTTTTTCAAAGTTGGGCAAATTGCCAATGCCATTTGAACATTAGAGTTGGACCTGAAGTCCAGGTATCTCTGCGTCCCAAGCCTCTGACAGGCTCCGTCATCTGAATGGATGTAAACTGTTCTCCTCTGTCATCCAAATGTATACTTAATGAAGAAGAAAGCAAACTTTATTTCATGTTACAGTCAGTTTTTTCTTACAAATCCATAGAGTAAAAATTAGCACATTGGGAAAATTAGACAAAACATACCTCACATCTTCCCCAAAATTCCTGTAGCCAGAATTTGGTTGGCTCAAATACTTTGTTTTAACCTGCATTATTTACATACTATATACATTTGCTTTAGCATGCTTTGCCCAAGTTTAATTTTTTTATTACAAAATTTCATGAGGACAAATTCATCAAGTATAAATAACCTGCCGTGATCTTATGACTCCCATTATCCTTTCATCCAAGAAACTCACTGAATTTTGCATGATGCAAAATCCAAACTCAACTGAGAATATGCACTAAGTATTCCTAGATATTTTACTTTCCCAGACAGAATTGTGAACTGTGCCTATACAAAATCAGTTTTAACTAAAAACAAGTTTTAGTAATTAACATTTTTTTAAAACTGTTTCAATTAAAAATTTTTACTAAAGCATCTTTAGACATCATTGATTTTATATAATGAATTTCTAAGAAAGAATTTGGCCTAATGTTCAAGAAGGGACAGGCACGGTAAGAGAGGAAAGTACTCTCTTACCATGTACCAATGGGACATCTCATGTACCAATTTTCTTTACTGTACATTCCTGTGCATTTGACTTTTTAAATAACCTTTTAATTTTATAATAGTTTTAGATTTATAAAGCAGATGGAAAGGGTAGTACAGAGTGCTCCTGTATACATCACACGCAGATTCCCTCGTTACTAACATCCCATATTGTTGTGGCCATGCGCCACTACTCACAACTGATATTGGTACATCATGATTGACTGAAGTTCATACTTTATTTTTATGTCCTTAATTTTTACATAATGTCCTTTTTCTGTTCTAGGATTCCATCCAGGATACCAGGCTTAGGTTCCTCTACACAATAGCAGTTACTTTCACTTGCCTTGTTTTTGACGACATTGACAACTTTGAGGAGTATTTTGTAGACTCTTCCTTAGCTTGGGTCTGCTTAACGTTTCTCTTGCAGTTAAACTGCAGGTGTGGGTTTTAGGGAGCAAGACAACAAAGGTAAATGCCGTTTTCCACACATCTTATCAAAAGCACTTGCTACTAAGATGCTGGATGCCTCCCTGGCTCCAGGGAGTGTTTGCCAGGTTTCCCCACTGGGAGGGCACTTTCCCCTCACTGAAGAGGACTTTATGGTCCATTCCTTGAGTGGCGAGGATTTACATAAATTATTTATACAAAGATAAGTACCTAGTTTTTGCAGGCCTGACTTGACCTGTATCTCCAGAGTTTGTGAAGTTGAAAGAAATGAAATATTAGTCACAGTGTACATAAAATTGGGAGCTTTATAAACATATCATTGTCTTACATTTTATGGGTAAGGACAGTAAGATTAGACAGATTAATTAAGGATAAAGTAACAAAGCATTTAAGAAATAAAGAGGTAATTTCAGCCTAGTTTTGTTAACTCTAAATCTGTAATTTTTCCATCACTTTCTAAAGAAGAAACATTGAGAAAGTTTAGTGTTTCTTTTAAGTAAGTTGCTTGACTTGGTTTGTGTCCAAATGTGCTAATTCCCTGGCACTCACTTGCTCCTCCAGATGGCTCTGGGTGCTGCGAGACTCCGAGAGCCCACACCGTCACCTCGCGCTGCACACAGGTGCGCCAGTGCTTGGCAGGGGCGCGCGCCCAGCTGCCGCATTCGGAAAGCAGCGGGCACAGCCCTCTCCACTGCCAGGCAGCACCCTGCGGCCTCAGGGGACTTTCTTCTGTGTAAGACCCATAGCGAACTTGCCAGCTGTAGAAACGCATCCCAAGGAACAAAAACGAGGTAAAACTCTTAGAAACATTAGGCGTTTTTCCCATCGTACCTTCCTCAGCAGAAGCAGATGGCTTGCCATTTGGATTCTGATGTACCTCGACGAGGCACCGATGGCAGGCAGGAAAGGAGGGATCATTTAGGCAATATGGATAAGAAAGAGTGTGTTCTGAAAACTTAAAAAGCCCAATGATGTTGATTCTTCGTGATTTTTTAAAGAAAAATACAAAATAAGATAAAATTAAGAACAATGTCATTGTGTACTACGTAGTGTTTTTAAATTAATACAGATGGTATTTGGTGGCAAGTAATTTTGTATTCAGAATTAGAAAAAGTTCTTTATAAATAATGGGGGCGTGGCACTTTATGTTTTCATTTATATTACCGTTTTAAAGAAGTAATTGAAAATGTAAATAGTAATTAATTATAGATAATAAATCACAAACTGGTGACTTTCTTTACATCATAGCTTTATATTATTGTGAAACTAGCTTTGTTGTATTTTTTAAAAGGCTTTATTTTGGGTGGGCAGTTTTAGGTTCACAACAAAATTAAAAGGAAGGTACAGAGGTATCCCAGATACCTCCTACACGAATACCCCACACATGAATACCTTTATTCACTATCGACATCACTCGCCAGTGTAATCCATTTGTTAAAACTGATGAGCCTACAGTGACACATCCTAATCACTTTCACCCAAAGTTCATACTTTACATTAGGATTCACTTTTGGTATTATGTGTTGTATGGTTTGAGACAAATGTGTAATGACGTGTATTCACCATTGGTGTACTTTTCCCCTACCCTAAAATCCTCTGTTCTCCACTTACTTATTCCTCCCTTCACCCCAACACCTGGTAATCACTGACCTTTTTACTGTCTCCACAGTTTTTCCATTTCCAGAGTGTCATATAATTGGAATCATGTTGTAGGTAGCCATTTTAGGTTGGCTTTTTTCTCTTAGTAAAATGCATTTAAGTTTCCTCCATATATTTTCATAGCTTGATAGCTCATTTCTTTTCAGTGCTAAATAATATTTCATTGCCTGGATGTACCACATTTTATTTATTCACCTACTAAAGGACATCCAGTTGCTTCAACATCTGGCAGTTACTGAGAAAGTTGCTATAAACATCTGTATGCAGGTTTTATATAGACATTAGTTTTTAACTCCTTTAGATAAATAATGAGTGTAATTGCTGGACCATATGTTAAGAGTAAGATTAGTTTTGTAAGAAACCACCCAACTGTCTTACGAAGTGTCTGTACGATTTGCATTACCTCCAGCAATGAATGAGAGTTCCTGTTGCTCTGCATCCTCACCAGCATTTGATCTTGTCAGTGTTAGGGAGTTTGATGATTTTAATAAAATGTATAGTGGTAAATCATTGTTTTAATTTACATTTTCCTGATAACAGATGATATGGAACATCTTTTCATGTGTGTATTTTCCATCTGTATATCTTCTTTCAAAAGCTGTATGTTAAGCCCTTTAGTCCAATTTTTAATTGGGTTATTTTGTTATGGTTGAGTTTTAAGAGTTCTTTGTATATTTTGAATAGCAGTCCTTTATCAGGTGTGCTTTTTGCAAATATTTTCTACCAGTCTATGGCTTGCTTTCTTATTTTCTTAACACTGCCTTTTGCAGGGTAGAAGTTTTTAATTTTAATGAAATACAGTATATCAATTAATTCTTCCATAGGTTGTAGCTTTGGTGTTGTACTTATCACCATACCTAAAGTCATTCAGGTTTTCTCTTATATTATCTTCCAGGCGTTTTATAGCTTTACATTTTACATTTAAGTCTATAATCCATTTTGAGTTCATTTTTTGTGAAGGCTATTATGAGGTCTACGTCTTTCTTTGTTTCTTTCTTTCTTTATTAATTTATTTATTTAGCATGTGAATGTCCAGTTCTAGTACTATTTGCTAAAATAAAATTGTTTTGCTCCATTCTATTGCCTTGCTCCTTTGTCACAAAAAAGTTGAAGATATTTATATGGACCTATTTGTGGCCTCTCTATTCTGTTCATGTAAGTGTTGTGTCAGGTAGTGTCAGTCCACCTACTTTGTTCTTCTCA
This sequence comes from Cheirogaleus medius, assembly GCA_008086735.1. Taxonomy (NCBI): domain Eukaryota; kingdom Metazoa; phylum Chordata; class Mammalia; order Primates; family Cheirogaleidae; genus Cheirogaleus; species Cheirogaleus medius. Next base: position 9,063,020 of record VBSM01003199.1, on the reverse strand, counting down.
TTCAATATTTTGTTGACTATTCTGGGTCCTTTGTCTCTCTATATAAACTTTAGAATTAGTTCATTGGCATTCACAAAATAACTTGCTGGAGTTTTGATTGGTATTGGATCAAATCTATAGATCAAGTGGGGAAGAACTAACATCTTGACACTATTGAGTCTTACAATCCATGAAGGTAGAATATCTATTTATTTAGTTCTTCTTTGATTTCTTTCAAAGGTGTTTTATAATTTTCCTCATATAGATCTTGTAAATATGTTGTTACATTTCTACCTATTTCACTTTTGGGGGTGCTAATGTAAATGATATTATGTTTTAAAGTTAAAATTCTACTTGTTCATTGCTGATATATAGGAAAGAGATTGACTGCTGTATATTAGCTTTGTGTCCTTTATCCTGCCAACTTACTATAATCACTTATTAGTTCCTGAAGTTTTTATTGGTTTTTAAGATTTTCTACATAGATGATCATGCCATCTGTGCACAAAGACAGTTTTATTTCTTCCTTCCCAATCTATATACATTTTGTTTCCTTTTCTTGTCTTATTGCATTAGCCAGTACTTTCAGTATGATGTTGACAAGAAGTGGTAAGAGGGGACATCCTTGACTTTTTCCTTATTTTAGTGGGAAAGTTTTCTTTTAATTATATATAATGTTAGCTATAGGTTTTTATAGGTATTCTTTATCAAATTGAGGAAGTTGCCCTCTATTTCTAGTTTCAAAGTTTTTTTTTATCATGAATGAGTGTCAGATTTTATCAATTTTTTTTCTCCATTTGTTTATATATCATGTGATTTTTTAATTTTTTTCTTTAACCTGTTGATGTGATGGATTACATTAATTTATATTCAAAGGTTAAACCAGTTTTGTATACTTGGCATAAATCCCACTTGATTGTGGTATATAATTCCTTTCATACATTGTTGGATTCAACTTGATAATATTTTTGTTAAGTATTTTTGCATCTATATTCAGGAAAAGTATTAATCTGTAGTTTTCTTTTCTCAAATGTCTGGTTTTGGAATTAGGGTAATGCTGGCCTTGTGGAATGAGTTAGCAGGTATTCCCTTTGATTCTATCTTTTGAAAGAGATTATAGAGGGTTAGTATAATTTTTTACTTAAATGTTTGATAAAATTCACTAGTGTTCACCATTCGAGCCTGGTGCTTTCTGTTTTGGAAGGTTAGTAATTATTGATTCAATTTCTTTAATAGATATATGCCTATTCAAGTTATCTATTTCTTCTTGCTTATTTTGGCAGATTGTGTCTTTCAAGGAATAGATCGATTTTATCTAGGTGATCAAACTTGTGGGCATAGCATTGATCATAGTATCCCTTTATTATCATTTTAATGTCCATAGACCTGAAATGATGTCCTCTATTTCATTTTTATTAGTAGTAACTTGTATCTTCTCTCTTTTTCCTTAGCCTGACTAGAGGCTTATCAGTTTGACTGATCTTTTCAAAGAACCAACTTTTGGTTTCATTGATTTTCTCTAATGATTTTCTGTTTTCAATTTCATTGATTTCTTCTCTAATTCTTATTATTTATTTTCTTCTTCTTAATATGGATTCAATTTGCTACTCTTTTTCTAGATTCCTAAGGTGGAAATTTAGATTACTGATATTAAATCTTCCTACTTTTTTAATCTATGCATTTCATGCTATAAATTTACTTCTAAGAACTGAATTTTTCTGGATCCCACAAATTTTGATAAGTTTTTTTTTATTTAGTTCAAAAATATTTTTCAGTGTCCTTTGAGGTTTCTTCTTTGACCTATGTGTTATTTAGAAGTGTTTCTTTTACTCTTTATACCTTTTTGGATTTTCCAATTATCTTTCTGTTATTGATTTCTAATTTAATTTTAATTCCATTATAGTCTAGGAGCAGACATTGTATGATTTCTATTGTTTTAAATTTCTTAAAGTGTGTTATATGGTCTGTCTTGGTTAATGTTCAATCTAAGTTGGATGTTACATAGATGGTTAGAAACATGTCTTTTCTTCTGCCCTGCACAACACCTGTACACTGAGTGTCTTATGCATAGCAAACAACCAAAAATTTGTTTTCCTAAATTCTCTGTAAAATCATGAGGACTTTCCTCACTCCACATACACCTAGGCAATGCAGAGGATAAAGAAGATTGCATTAAAATTGGGCAGGTTCAGTATTTTCCTGGTCTGCTCTGCCCTTTATCATTATGTTACTTTGAGAAATGTACTTAACTTTTTTATCTAATTTTACTTATCTGTAAATGAGATGACTTGTATTCCATTGGAAGAATTGATCTAAAAATTAGACATGTATATGCATATCTATCAAAATTCCTGACACATAATAGATGAACAAAAAGAATACTTACTATTATCATGCTTTAGCATGCAGCTTTTCCCATCTTATAATCATTTCTGTATTGTATGACAACACAATTTTTCATATTAACTTATAAATTTCATTATAATTTTTATCTAAAAATTTCATTCAAATTTTAACTTAAATATCTGCTTTTACACAATTTTACATCCCTAGCATAAAAAACAGCATCACTTTATTAGCTAGCTATATTTTTCTATACAGGTGGTCCCCAGGTTACAGACAAAATATATTCCTGAGGAGGTTGTCAGGTCAGGTATGTACATAACTTGGATCCCTAATGATCAGTGCATAGACGGTAATAATAATAATGACAATAATACTATAATGGCTCATATTCGTTAATAATAACAGCATAATATTGTAATAGTAATAATAATACCCTTATACTGTAAGAATAAGGTTCAGAAACTATTGTGCTGTTTTAATTTAAACAAACATAACATAAAAACAAACTCATACAAAATGTTTAGATGGGAGATAGGAGAAATTTCAAAAAGAATATTACAAGTTAACACCTAATGTTGCATCAATGCTAGGCTAATAGAAATGTTACGCTTACTTTGATCTTCTAACCAAATCAATAATAACAATAATTACTCCAGTATTCTGCTTAGTAATATTAATAATTAATGATTTCAATGGAGCACTGCCCTTCACATGTTCCATTATTCTCACTTTTTCCTTTATAAATGTTTTGATAGTTGAGCGACTGAAGCTTAATGTTTTCCCAATGAATAATGCTGTCTGGCCCTTCTCCGAACACTTAATTATTTCTCCTTTCATTTCCATTGTAATTACCTTTCTCTTTGCTGCAGGCTCACCTGGATTTGCAGTGAACTTTCACTTTGGGGTAATGGTCATAAGGATAAACACAGACTCATATAATTAAATTAAAAAGTTAAGACAAAAGTGATGCTGTACATTAGTGACCATACAGACAATGAGACTAGCTGCTAGCATAAAGATGCTGCACCAATGAACCACTTACGCCATGCTGGCTTGTTTACATGAGTGAAATAAACTAGTTCCCGAATTATTTATTTAATTATTTAATTATAAATTATCTTTACGGGGAGCCTTGGGAACCCATTTGTAAGTACAGAACTCTGTAATTTGGGTCATCCATAACCAGGGAACTGCCTGTATACTCATTAATTATAAAAATTATGAGTAACTGAATATATTAATGGCTATTAGACTATAAACAGACAGACAAATAAAACTTTATCTTTGGAGCTTCTGGGGAAAAACCTGCTCTAAGGACCTCAGCCTTTACCCTTTTCCTATATAAGATCATCACATGGCTTCAGGTTATGGCAGAATTGATCTAAAGGCTTCACTTGTTTCATTTAGTAATACATGAAACACAGGTAATTCCACAAACTTTGGCATGTTGCAGAGTAGGATAAACATAATCTTTGCAACAACAACAAAAAATCTAGATCTGAATTTCTTATTCATTTCCTTGCATCCATGTGAACTTGAGTAAATTACTTACTGGGTAATTTAGACTTAGAGTCCAAAGGAAGAACAAAAAGAGAAAAATGAATAATTAAATAAGAAAAAATAAAAATTTAACAAGAAATATAAGAATAGTATATTACTTATCTCATCAATGAAGAATAAATGCATCAGTGAATAATATAAATGGCTATAATTTATTCAAAAATTATGGGAAAAGGGGTTTTGAAAAATGAAAGTGGGGAAGTAGGAGAGTTTGTATGAGAAAAACAGAATCCTTATCTATCATAATAAAGATTTAATGGATGCATCTAGAATTTATAAATCATGGAATACAGTATAAGCACATTGTTTAGAAATACGATTGAAAATAATAGATTAAATGGCAAAAAAATTTAGTAGTGGTTTCTTCTAAGGAATGAAACTGAAGGTTAGGGTGAGGATGAACATGGGAAAATGAATTTCAGCATAAGCTTTTTAATAATAGTGCATTTTTAAACTATGTATTTGTATAGCATTGTGTATATATACATATATGTGTAATATATGTACATATATAAACATTGCAGGTACTTATATGGCATAGCTTATTCTGATATATATATACACACACATTTATAAAATGGGCTTTGGAAGTAACGTTTTATTGTGTTCAGCTTATTACACATGATGATCTTTCTCATTCCCATCTTGTCCTTTATCCTTAAACCTCTTAGGGCATGCACCACTGCTGTTTGTTTGCCACTTTGTACATAATGAGTGATCTTCAGTACGAGCTCAAGAAAGGATAGACAGATGGACAAATCTCTAAAAGGATATGGTCATTGAAGTCTCTTTCAGTTGTGAAGTTATTTGACTATGATCGCAATATTATGAAATTATAAACTCACCTTTGATGAGCAATAAAATATGAGTCACTCTTGAGCAAAGCAGTTCTCCATGAAAACATTACTTAGGAAAAGATCATATTGAACGGTCATGGTGACACAAACTAAGCTAGTTACCAACATTTGTTCCTGACTTAGATTACAACTGTGTTGTGTTATGGGGAAGTGGCAATCCAGCCACGATGTTGTGTAGCCTTCCTATGCCATAAGGTATGGCTTTGTGACTTGATGCTAACAATAGCGTGGAAATGAAACGTCCCACTTCTAGGAATATTTAAACTTCCTCTTTGGCTTCTCCATGCTTCGACCTGGAACGACTCCTCTGGAGTCCATATATAATTATGAAGCTAGGAAATATTCTAAACTAATAGTATGCACACAGCAAAATAACATCAATAACAAAGGTGAAAGCAAGACATTATTAGACAAACACAAACTAGTTTTCTGAGTTTCCTTGTTTTGAAATATTTAATATAGGAAGTTTCTTTAGTAAAGATCTTTTGCTGGTAAACTATTTGGGGCTATGTGTGTGGGGGGGTTGTATAAAAAAGTCTTTCTTTAATTTACATTCTTAAATATTCATTTAGTTGGTCAATCCGTTTTGGTTTGATAATTATTTTTCTCAGTACAGTTAAGGAATTTATTATTATTTTTGTGTGCTGTGACTTCTATTTTTGCTGGTGGGAAGGATGTTGTCAATCTAAATTCTGTTTCCTAGTAGATAATTTGTGTTTTTGTTTTGGTGGATGTAAAATTGTATCATTCCTCTTTGGGTTTTTTACCAGAATGTAGTTAGATGTGGATTTTTAAAACTTATTCTGCATAATTGTTGGTAATTTCTAAATCTATGAAGTAAGTTATTTCTTCTTTAATTCTGTAACATTTCCAGAATGTTCTTTTAATATTCATTATTTTCTTTTAATTTTTATCTCCTCCTTTTTCTAACATGTCTTTCTCTGAATCAGTCTTATGTCAAATTGTCTTATTTTAGCTACAATAGCTTTGAGTTTCTTCTTTGTATTCTTTTCTTTGTTTTTTTCTGTTTTACAGTCTATATTATTTCTTTAGGAATAGCTTCTTTTCATGAAAATGTTACTTTAAATTTGTCTAACTTGCTGTTTCATCCATCCAATCAGTATATTTTTAATTTTTAATATTTGCCCTTTTTTTGTTAGGCTAGTATCTTATTTCTGGCTCATATTTTCAATTTTTTCTTTTACTCTTCTAAACATTTTGAACATATTATGAAATATTTATATTTCTTTGAGCTGTTCTTATCCAGATGATTATCTAGAGTGATTTTTTTCTTTTGCATTTCTCAGTTTTTGAGTATGTACTCATTTTCAAACAGCAGAACTTGTGGGAATAATATATAAGAATACATACTAGCAAAGATTATTTGTACTTGTTTTGCAGGAGTTCTAGTGTAGGAAAAATTTCTGAGATTTTTAATTAATTTCTTGAGTAGAAGTTAGATTAAATTCAAATTTCAGGCCCATATGGAGTCAGGCCAATATTTATGAATCCTAGGAGGGCATGTTGTCTCACCCAGAGCATAGATGGCAACTTAGCCTTTTTTCTTCTGGTCTTATCTTTAATGAGGGCATAGACTTTTGAGGGTCCTAGCTTTATCCTATTTCTCTGTCTATTCTTTATCACTCTCTTCTTTAGCCTTTAATGTATTTTTACATTTCTAAATAATATGCACATATTATACTAAGATAAAATATGTATTTAAGTAATAAAGTGAGAGGACATGAATCCATTCAAACCCAGTATGCCCAAGTTATTAATATTGAGATTAGCAAATACCTTGAAAGCAGCCATGCAAGTGATGTGAACATGTTGGTATGATTTCCTAGTCTTTCTTCATGTTGGGTTGTCTGAGGATTTATATTAATATTTTATGAAGGCAATCATACTTATCAAAGTATGCCTGCTAAATCATATCTGTACTTTCTATTGGTGATTTTTTTTAAAATGGTGGGGGGTGAAGAAGTATTTTTTAAGGTAAATTCTATAGCCCCAGACATGAAAGTTCTTTAGCACATATTCCTCCTACTGACTGGAAGAGAAGGGTACATTAGTAATGCAGGCATATGTGAAACTATCTACAGATGGAAATTTTTGAGTAGGTGAGAGCTGATGGAATCCAGTGCACAAGCTGAAGTTTTGGTTTTAGATAGGCACAGAGAGAGTACATCCATTGTAACACAAGGAAGATGTGTGTGTGTGTGTGTGTGTGTTTAGATAGGTTGATACAACTGGTGGTGAAAAATTAACACATACTTACCTGATGGCTTCTATTTTTCTGACAGGGAAAAAACCCCACCCAGGGGCCCCA